>CAICTM010000207.1:0-91669 GCA_903772945.1 Seminavis robusta
ACCCCATCGAGTCTCTCCACCACCCTAATCCTCTACTAGTCGTGCCTGCTGCTCTTGGCGAGCGCGCTTGTCTCGCTCGTTGTCGAGCAGCAGCACGCCTGGGGAACCCCCCGTCCGAGTTTCCACGCCCCGCAGCGTGGAAACCTGAACCCTATGGGTTCTCGCAACTATGACCCTAATTATGTTGCCGAGAGGACCATCTCACAATTGCAAAATTAATTCCCACGTCCTCACCTACAACTAAGTACATCTCTACATCTCGCAGGTCATCCCTGCCTTCCGGAAATGGATACCCCACATTATGATGCACCGCATCAGCTCTCCTCAATGCCTCTCGAACAAGATTACCCTTAAGGCAACGACGCCCGTCCAAGACCACATTTGGCAAGATCGACAGCGGCAACCATGAATCACTAAGCCAGCAACCTAGCCAAGACCAGCCATTGAATGCCGATCGCAAGAAGGTTGTCTCTCTCTCAGCTCAACATTCTTCATTCAGCCGACGCTGAGGCAGAACCTAGATTAGATTAACCCCCTCTCCCTCCCTGGTTGCACGACTCAAGGTTGTCCCGTGGAACATCACATTCCCGGGACCCCCTTTTGCCGTGTGGGATCCATCCGGGACTCCCCAGTCCCGAATGGACCCCGGGGCTGGAGACGGTCGCTCAGTATAATGGCCGAGTCTCTCCACTCACTAATCTTCTACTAGTCGTGTCTAGTGCTCTGGGCAGAGCGCAGCTTTGTCTGCGCTCGGTGTTTAGCAGCAGCACGCCTGGGGAACCCCCTGTCCGAGTTTCCATGCCCCGCAGCGTGGAAACTTGAACCCTGATGGGTTCTCGCAACTATGACCTAATCATGGTTGCCGAGAGGACCATCTCACAATTTGCAAATTAATTCCACGCTCCTCACCTACAACAATACATCTCTACATCTCGCAGGTCATCACCTGCGTTCCGGAAATGGATACCCCACATGATGATGCACCGCATCAGCTCCTCAATGCCTCTCGAACAAGATTACCCTTAAGGCAACGACGCCCGTCCAAGACCACATTTGGCAAGATCGACAGCGGCAACCATGAATCACTAAAGCCAGCGACCTAGCCAAGACAGCCATTGAACTGCCGATCGCAAGAAGGTTGTTCTCTCTCTCAGCTCACATTCTTCATTCAGCCGACGCTGAAGCAAGAACCTAGATTAGATTAACCCCCTCTCCCTCCCTGGTTGCACGACTCAAGGCTGTCCCTGGAACATCACATTCCCGGGACTCCTTTTGCCGTGTGGGATCCATCCGGGACTCCCCAGTCCCGAATGTACCCCGGGGACTGGAGACGGTCGGCTCAGTAAATGGCCGAGTCTCTCCACTCACCTAATCCTCTACTAATCGTGCTAGCTGCTCTGGCGAGCGCAGCTTGTCTGCGCTCCGGTGTTGAGCAGCACAACGCCTGGGGAACCCCCCGTTCGAGTTTCCACGCCCCGCGCGTATGAAACTTAACCCTGATGTTTCTCGCAACTATGACCCTAATCATGGTTGCCGAGAGGACCAATCCACAATTTGCAAAATTAATTTCCACGCTCCTCCCTACAACTCAAGTACATCTCTACACTCGCAGGTCATCACCTGCGTTCCGGAAATGGATACCCCACATGATAATGCACCGCATCAGCTCCACTCCTCAATGCCTCTCGAACAAGATACCCTTAAGCAACGACGCCCGTCCAAGACCACATTTGGCAAGATCAAAGCGGCAACCATGAATCACTAAAACCAGCGACCTAGCCAAGACCAGCCATTGAACTGCCGATCGCAAGAAGGTGTCTCTCTCTCAGCTCACAATATTTTCATTCAGCCGACGCTGAAGGCAAGAACCTAGATTAGATAACCCACCTCTCCCTCCCGGTTGCACGACTCAAGGCCGGCTGTCCCGTGGAACATCACATTCCCGGGACCCCCTTTTGCCGTGTGGGATCCATCCGGGACTCCCCAGTCCCGAATGGTACCCCGGGGATTGGAGACGGTCGGCTCAGTAAATGGCCGAGTCTCTCCACTCACCTAATCCTCTACTAGTCATGTCTGGCTGCTCTGGGCGAGCGCAGCTTGTCTGCGCTCGTGCTCTCTCATTCATCCCAAAAGTGCATGGACGTTTCTTTTTTTTATTTAAGCCCCAGGTGCCGATGGTATCTTTGGTGTGTTGGAATCAATCCACATTGATCCTTTCTCTTTCGGCTGATGTCGCCAATGTCTTCAACTGAAAGTGTGGAGGTAAGGGATCGCCAGCTGCATTATTCCCACAAATGATTGTGCAGGAATACCCACTCTTGTTGACTCTTGTTCCTCCTCCTAAAATGTCTGGCGCATAGAAGGTCATGGGAGGACGTCCACCTCGATAGCCAGTTGTGTCATCAAGAGAGCCATCTGTTTCGTCGAAGTTGATGATTCGGTCCAATTGACCTTCATAGAAGAATACTTCCCCAAGAAACCCACCACCGGTACTTGTGTCGAACTGAGCATCTTGTGGTGTTCGCTCGCGGCCAAAACCAAGCTCAATAACACTTGCTTCCCAAGTGTCGAACCAAGTGTTGAGGAAATAGTGAGTTGTCCACAGTGTCCTTCTTTGTTCTTGAACATTGGCCTTACCCGCTGTTGGGAACTGATCGGCATGTTCCTTCTTGATTTTCATTGTCAAGTCGGTTCTGGTCTTATGCCATCCTCCTTTATTCACACAGAAGAGAAGCGATTGAAGATTGCTTGGCACCACCTGCTTGTTCAAGCTTCGGGAATGTCACAACAGCTCCACACAAAGCCTTCCATATTCTTTTGGGAAACTGACTGACTGGTCCTCGCTTCATTGGGGAAGTTCCTATCAATCCATTGCGTACGTATCTTGCCGCTGTCTTTGGATCAACATTCGAGTTGAACCTCTCATTGTTCTCCTCAACTATCTTTCTAATACTTTTCCTGTTGTCAACTGGTTTCTTTTTCTGCCTGGCAATGGTTGTTGTGATGATCTCCATTGCTTCTTTATCTCTTTTGGTGAGCTGAGCGTTCTGTGCAAGCGACTTCAGATATGCACTTGTTTGCTTGTGCGTCTATCCTTTCTCTTTGGCTTTGTGTTGTCTTCCTTTGCAGGCCAGCGCCTCATCCATATCATCTCCCACAGCAATGATGGGGCTGTCAACAGAGTCAGGTGAAGGTGGAAGAGTGGAGTCGCGAGATGCTGGAGTGCTCCCAGTGAGGGTAGTTTGTGCATTTGGCTGCCAATTTGAAGATCCCTTCATGGAGGCAACAACCTGAATAGGTACAGATCCAAGCCTCATTGATTTCCTCCTCACTTGTTGATACCATCTCATGTTCTTTCTTTCAGGTGTGTTGAAGCCCACGATTTTCATTGCATGTGTGATCTTCAGCTTGCCTTGTGCTATAGCGACCATTCCAGATGCCTGTTCAACCAGGGCTGTCATATCCTTATTGGTCTCTGTCATGGTATTGAAGCCAATGCGCTGGTCTTGAGCCAAGTCAACACAACAAAAAATTGAGTTTCCGACAGCTTTACAGCTGTTGTCGTTGTTGACAGTTGAATTCGAGAATTCCCACGAGATAACAGAATGACAGATTTCGACACTATCTAAAGGTACGAACAAATGTGTTTCTGTTGTGCAGTCATCTATAGTATTATGACTACCTATCTCTAACTTGCGATCTTGTTGTTACTATTAAATTACCTCGGCAGCCTTGCTGCCAGAGCCCTCAACCCCTTTAATTGTTTTTCCTGCTACGGTGGTCCCTGTAGGTTAAGGGTAGGGTTAGAATACAAATAAGTCAGCAAAAACCAAATAAGTATCCTAGGATGGTGCTTTTAAACCAGCTAAAGCTATTTACATGCATCCTACTAGTACCGACCGGTTGGTATCAAGTGAGAGTTGAAATTTCGAATCATCAACAGCCACCTTCTGTCACCGGATCCTTGTAGAGGGTGTTGAGAGGGCCTAATACTCCTATGACAACATGTTCATACGCCCTCTGGATCAATCACTATGGCAGCATGAAGTAATGGGGTAAAAGGATGAATTTTGCGATGTTATTCAAGCGATTATTCAAATTTTGCGAAAAATTGAGATCGTCCTCTTTCCGAATGTGGCTCGGCTGGCGTGTCGTGCTTCTGAATTCGGAAATGTCAGTCATTTTTTCGAATCACACTAAGTCACACTTCGCAAAGACAACAGTTCGAAGCACTATTTGACCACTGAAACACCGTGTTAACCGGTGTAAACAGATGCTATCTCTCACAAGCAGTCCACCATCGAACCAGTAAGACACCAACCAACTGGTGAGTGAGTCCCTCGCGGAAGCACGATGCAGTCGCGAAAGAAACCTCACAAATTCCTCGAAGATCCCATCAGTCCGTCCTCGCGATTGTGTCAAGATCAAGACTTTCCCGTCATCGCGTCGAGTCCTTGGTCCCCACAGAGCCACAGACTCACTATAAAGACAACCAACCACACCCCACAAACACAAAAACAACAATCCCCTTTGTTGCATGCCTTGCAACACTCACTCATCCACCCCATCCTCTTCACTGGAATCCTAAAATGGCAACAGTTCCAGAGGAGTTAGAAATAAGACCATAGAAAAGCAGTTCAAACAGCAACACAAAAGCTCACATCTTCAGATGAGGATGGATCATCAACATCCTTCTCCTTTGGCTCCTCAATACTAGTGGCGTGAATAGCCAAAGAGGCCGCAATGCTCCCTTTCTTGCCCTTGACCGCATCAGGATGGAGGACAACCATCTCAGAGTAAGACTTCGACTTTGGATCCCTCTGCCTTGCACCACCACGCCTGTCAACCTTGACACCGTCCTTTTCCTCAGCAGCCGCAGCAGCCAAGCCCCTCTTTCCAGACCGCAAGCCTCTCAAGCTCTCTTCTTCCTTCTTGCTATTCCCAATATCCCGAACGACACATCCTTCTGACTCCATGATACGAACAAGGTGTTTTGGGAATTGGTTGACATCCTGGACGATTCGTTCACTCCTTGGATTGTACTCGTAGACACGTCTCAAGCAATAAGATCCTCGTACTGGAGTCGTGTAGGAGAACTTGCACTCATGATCCTCCGCCAAGTGGCGAGTCTGCGTGATGTGGTGGCTGATGGCATCGTCGAAATCCTTATTCAAACTGCAGTCCCAAGGCATGAGCTCTGGGGAGTTTCCCACTGGAGCTTTGGAATAGTACTGCTTGTGCTTGGGAGTGTGGGTGTTGAGACCACACTCTGGCAAGATCCAATGCTTGAGATAGCCCTTCTCCTCCATACATGCCCTTGTCGTCGTGGTAGTCATGAGCAACAAAGCATCGTGATAGACCCACCAATCATCGCAGTCTTCTCCGTGGATCTCCTGCATGTGTGCCTTGGTCTCTTCAAAGATGTGCTCCACCATCGTAGTGACACAGACATACCTCGACATTCCAGAGGAACCTTCTAGCCGCTCCTCCCAATCGTCACCCCAACGGGATTGGTATGGGTTAGCTGCCTTGCGGTGATTAGTCGAAGCTGTTGGTTCGTCCTCAGCATCTTGTGCCGCCTTCCTCCAAGCCAAAAGGTTTGCCTTCGTAGCGACCTTCTTCTTGGCCAAAGCGGTAATGCGCTTGTCAGTCAGCTCCACCAATTTCCGAAAGGTCGTGATAGGAGGAGAGCATTCGTTGAACTTCTTGACTGCTCCCTTTCCAAGGAATGGGATCCGCTTGGGAGCCAACCGGTCAATCTTGTAAGGCTTGCCTGCCACTCGACCACGCTTGATCCAACCAGACCTTTCACCAGTCAAAGACCTGACTCCGGCAATCTCCATCTTTTTCCGGTTTGCATAATCTTTGGACGTCAGCAAGGTTTTGCCACTGTAATCAATCAAAGGAATGTTGTGGCCCTCGGTCGCATTTGCGGAACAACCCAGACTGACCCGAGTCTCATCATCGTACTTGACATTGAGAATGGTTTGGTCTTCGCCAGAGTATTCACCGTTAGGATCCAGCTTTCCATTTGCATCACGTGGGAACTTCAAATGGAACTTGCGACCAGCTTGCACAGCCCCTCCCCCGATGACACACTTGTGATGAGTCTCATCCCAGAAACCGATCTTGGTAAGGTCAATTCTGGTCAATTTATCTGTCAAGAACCATTCAGGACGATTGCCATCCTTGCCTTGCGACTCCATGAACGCCTTGGCTTCATCCGTCAACTGATCCTCCATTCCAATTCGAAGCATGAGTTGGATGACCCATCCATAACGAGCGGTGGCCCAAGTCGACGTCTTGTCCATGTTGCCTTGCTTCAAACGTCTGATGGGAGTGACCTTTGGCTTGAGACGCTTGGAGAGATGCCAGACAGCAGAAATCGAAAGCTCCTCTTTCTCATTATCACGCCGGTGTTGGTTGACTTGCAAGGTGGCTTGTCTGATGCTGAAGCCTACCTCCAGATGATCCGCGACGATCTGAGCCTCCTGAGAATCATTCGGAATCTTGGGTGGACGGGTTTCACCCAAAGCTTGGCGCTTGCCAGTGTAGCGGCATTTCTTGTCTTCGCAATCAAGAAGATCCTCCAAGACGTAACCAATCTTGGTTCCAGAAGGAACCTTGAGGATTCGTTTGATCTTCCCATATGTGCCTCCTTTACCTCCCCACTCTTCTCTTGGTGGAGCACCCAAAACGTTGTAGTAGACATATGCAATGGCAATGCGGCGGTAAACTTCTTCATCCAAGATGCTCTCTTCAACGAGTTCTTCCAAGGCTTTTTCAAGCAGGTCATCATCGCTCAGGAGGTCAAGATCATCCTCGTAGACAAACTCCTCGTCCTCATCGTCAGGCTTGGATGGTTCATCGTCGGCACCAATCAAGTCCCAGGTAGCTTGTGGATCAGCTCGAGCAGCAGTCCTCCTGTCAACATCAGCGGTGGAGTCAGATGAATCCATGAGGTCAGCCGAGCGGGCCACAAGGTTGTCAAGTGGCGAGATCCCTTTGCGCTTTTCAGCACCCTTGCAAGGAGTGGGAGTTCTTGCGGCAGGTTCATTGCGAGGCTTGTGGCGATTCTTCGTGTTGGTTTTGGGTGGACTGCGGCGGTTGGTGCCATGGCCAGGCGATGGTGGAGGAGTTCGGCTGGCTTGACTGCCTCCTGGTGGATGGAAGTGATGCTGCAGTCGGCGGTGGAGACACTAGTGGTGGAACGGGAGAGTTGGACCTGCTTCGGGGCTTGGCTCCCTTCTTGAACAACTGAGTGTAGGATCTTCTCTTCTTGGGTGGCATGGTGACTCAGCGAGAATCGAGGGGCAAAGAACAACGGGGCAGTGAAAGAACGACGGAGCAGTGGAAAACCGACGGAAACTCAAATCGAACGGCAGATGGCCATGGTCGATGAATAAAGAAGATCCCCAAGAGCGAAAGCCCAAAATCCCATAGCTTCCACTGTAAAGGTTTGTGTTGCGAATTTATGAGGAGCGATCGACTGACTGAACTGAACTGAAAGTGAAGAAGCCTCCGTTCGATCGCGATCTTTAGGCGTTGAGTTGAATCCTATCCAGAACCGATACTATAGAGTTACAGTAGTCTCTACCAATACCCATAGTCGCTGAAAGGGATGCACATCAATCGAAATATTGCTATCTATCAACAAACATCGTCACGAGACTGATAAACATGCTCGAAAAATTGATTTGAGGTGAGCGAAGGATCCGTTTTGCTCAATTTGTGAGGTGAAATTTGATCTGTGACCGGATTTGACCTGCCCGGCGCACCGGCTCGCTCTCTCCACTTAGGAAAAATGGAACATTCGTGACACCGAATCCGGTGAAAAGAGAGGCTCCCTCCGATGACACACACGTTGTCGAAGGTGAGGAGCCATGCAATCAACAACAAGAAGACCTTTGACCATCCGAGCGGCAGCTTTAGACATGGCGCGCTATGGCGCAACTAATGCTGAAGCTCCGATGGTCAAGCTCTTTCTGGTTGCAATTTCTATGGCTCCTGACCTCTTTACTCTCACTTGATACCAACCGGTCGGTAGGGGGGTCTGCTCCTACCAGGAAAAACTCTAAAGCTAGCGAAAGCTATATAACTAGTATTCTAGCTAGCTAGAGGTATCTGCTTCTAGCTTGCTATGGGAATCTGCTTCTAGCTAGGGGGGATCTGCTTCTAGCTAGCTAAGCGCAAGTTAAGCACTAGCTAAGCACTACAGGTATCTGCTTCTAGCTAGCTAGCTAGCTTCTTCCGAATTTTTTTAAAGCTAGAAGTTAAAAGGATGGGCCCCCGCAGGGGGCTTAGAAGTTTAAAGATTGGGCCCTTGGGGCCCAACCACCAAGCTAGCTAATGGGAGTGAACACATGGCCTTCTGGCTGGCCCTCAAAGCACTGCAGCAGAACCTCTTTCATCTCTGGCTTTGTCTTTTTGATGGACTTTCCCAAGACCCTGGCCCAATTCTTCATGTCTGCGAAGCTTGTGGAGGAGTCCAACAGCTTGGCTTTGGTCAGACCGCCTTGCTTCGGAGCAGCCTTTCTCTTTCCAGTGGCATGTTGATTGATGGCGGCCATCTGAACCAGCATACCGCTCTGTCTGAGCAAAGCTTTGGCATGCTGGGGCCTCAGCCTACCCCTGAGACCAGCGTTGCCCTGCCCCATCATGTTGAAGTCATTCGATCGAATGATTCGGCAGCGAGCTCGGCAACGTTGTCCGTGTTAGAAATTTGTAATTTGTGCCTGGTCTGCAGCAGGAGCTTCCTTCCTTGCAAGGGCTCTCATAACAGGAGATGAGACTCCGTGGACTGCTCCCTGTGGGAAATATTGCTGCAGATGCCGATCCAATTTTCCGGCAACAAGAGGAGTCCTGGTTTCCGCAGAGGCACGCCCTGTCTTGCCAGCAGCCGCCAAGAACACCATGCCATTGTCATCCACCTTGGGGAAGCGTCCTCCAGACGAGTACATGCTCCGGATATAGTGGTCGATACAAGCCGGAGCCTCTTTCGTACTCGCACTCATCGTCTTCGGAGGATGGCGATGAAAGCGGCTATATCCTCCTCGGCTGCAGTGAGTACCTCTGCGAAGTACCTCTGCGAAGTACCTCTGCGGCTACTGAATGCGGTAAGTACACCTCTGCGAAGTACCTCTATGGCTACTATTACGGATGGAATGACCTCGGTTATACTGTCTTGCTTCACTATCTCGCTCAATTCGAAATCCTCTGGATGCGTGCTCCGTCGGTCTTTCGAAAACAACATGAAAACAACACGAACAACACCACGAGAGACTGATCGAGCTGACACAGAGATGCGATGCACGACTGACGTCATCAAAAAGGTGGAACGATTCTGATTGGCTAATATGGCATTACAGCGGCCTCTACAGCGGTAGGCCGATGTCGGCACGACGGTCCCGCTGTACTTTCTGTACCAATCCTTTTAGCTTCTGTGGTGCAAACTACCGTCTTCCATAGGGGTATCTGCTTCTACACTGAAACCTTTCTGCCGAGGTTACACAGCGCCGCTGGCTTATTCCCTCCAAAATGCCGTTCGGCATGCTCATGGTCGACTGGTTTCCTGAAGCGAAAAAGGCTGATGATAGAGGAAGGAGGAGTTGATAGAGAGGTTGCTATAGTTGTGTGTGTTACTACTTGGTTGTTGTGGTTGATTTCTAGTAATCTGGTAACTGGATAGTCATAAATCGCTACCACAGGTCATTTTCGGTCCCCTCAAGCTAGAGGGGGATCTATCTCACGCTAGATTGCACTTGGAATGGGAAAACAGACTTCAGGAGTCTGAAACAGGATGTACCCTTGGGGCAAGGCCCTTGGAGGCTCAGACCTCCGTTAACCAAACGGCCCACCTATGGTCATGTTGCCTTTTGCAGATTGTTAATAGAGGACTTTCGAAACCAGTCGCTGTCTCACAGGCCCGTTCTGGATCTTCGTCAGCATATCCGCCAATTGCTCTCAGTATTCTGTATGTGATGTTTGCCATTCCTGCAGCGACTCTTTCACGGACATAATGGTATGCGACCGAATTGCTCTTTTCTTCAAGGTAGATTCTGGGATCTTGAATTCTTGATCACGGACATGTTTGTCCGCCTTGACATGGAGCTGGACCATCGAGAGGGACTCCATCATCCTGAGCTTGTACGCAAGCCCTCCACATCTCGATTCCAACCTTCATTGCTGCGAATCAGATCCAAAGAGGAAGTTCAATGGAGCCCTGCTTCTTGCTATACCAGATAATTGGGACATGTTAGCAAAGACGAGTACACCAGTACGCGAACGACGTGTCACCTTGTCCCCAGCATGGTCAGAATCCAAAACATGGTGATTTGGATTGGTTTGCCGAGAGGGATTCGGCATGTCTGGGGGCAAAAGCTCTTTCGCATGGCATAGAAATCGCTCCAGTCAGGTCGCTCTGGTTCCACATGATTCACATATGGAAGGATCAAAAACAAGGTGAGAACGACTGTTGCTGCTTGAGATATGCCAAGATATGAAACACAGCGTCCAGGTGCCCAACTCGTGGGGCTGCACAGTACGAAGCCATGATTGAAACCTCGGTGCAGATGTCAATTCTCCCGAGTTTCCACGGCCCATCGTAGCACTCCAATCTGCTGTTGAAAGTAATTTGTCCACTCGTCATCACAAAGGTTTGAAACATCCAACTCCGGGGTGTAATTGCTCGGTAACACTGAAGTTTCTTTCGACTTGAGCGTCTTCCCACGTCGCTCGAGCCATGTCTCCACATTTCTGACAGCCTCCTTGACATACTGTTCAGATCCCATTGACCAACAGGGTTTGTCAACGCCAGGGAGATTGTACTCCTTGACTGAAGACTCCAAGATACTGAGTTGGCTTTCCCAGGGATCCTGGCTTCAACAGGAAATGTGATCCAGGTAGCAGAGTAAGGTGTATTTGGGTTAGTTGAGGCAAAGGAGATCGTCGTGTATACCAAAATATACTCATAGTATTCCCTTCCGTCAGGCCTGGTGGCTGCACGAAACCAGACATCATTGTCTGCCTTACAAGAGGTGAACCCCAAGTTGTTCGCAGAACATCAGCTAGTGGGCCCTCCATGCTGCTCCACTTGATTTGAGGCCATACAGGGCCTTGACGACCTTGCCTTGCGTCCTCAAATGGGCACAAATTCCTTACGCATGTGATAAAGATCTTCTCTCGACTGGGGCATTCAAATATGCATTGCCAATATCAGCTGCCAAGATATACCAAATCGTTCAATGCTGCAATCAGGAAAGGCCAGTCGTACACTCTCACGACTGAAAACACTGGCATAAGTGATGGAAGAAGGGGGGTTAGTCATGTGTCCTCCAGCGACCAAGCGTGCCTTTCTGGTGAAATCACTTTTCACGTCAAAAACCATATGGCAACGGATGTGAGTATGGCCAACTGGATCAGGTGCATCCTCTTCCAAGATCTCAAAAGCTTTTCCGACGGCTGCCATCTCTATCTTAATGGCATCATGCCAAAATGTTGTACCAGTCTCCTTGTCAATCTCAATGGCATGCTCCACTGTTTTGGGAAGCTCAACCCATATTTCTGTTCCTTGCGAAAGTACCGCTTCGCGACAGCAGAGATAATCCGATTCCGCTTCTTGGGGTGTAAGGGACCCACCAAGAGAAAGCTGGCTCTGACTCCAAGCCATTGTTCTGTGCATACTCTGCCATCTGAATCAGGTAACCATCTTTCATGTCCTTAAGGGACTGCCATGAGGTGGTCCCATCTTCCACTGACACAAAAGTTTCCACCTTTGGTGGTCGTCGCAAAGGCTTCCTGCCATTCCGATAGTGTAGCGTCGTCCCCTGAAACAGCTGTCCATCCTTCGCATGGTGCAAGATATCCCCAATTCAAAAAAGTGTGCCGTCATCATCACCTGAGCATAGATAGACTCTGAATGATGTTGGCCGAGTAGGACTCGGTCTCGCCACTGTCAAACTCCACCTCATAAAGGGAAGTATCAAGCAATGTGTTAGAATTCGAAAGACCAATCAGTTTTTCCATCTGAGTTCCTCTTGCGCTTGGTGACTGTGCCATAAACATTTGGTCTCCCTGTGGACACAAACACGAGTTGCAATGTACTTATCGAAGGCCTCATGTTGCATATCATCTGCTTCTGACAACTCTGGCAGAGGAGCTGGGTCACGATCATCAATTGGCTCATAATCTCTGGTATCTCTTCATATGACGAGATTCAGCATCATTCTGCTGGCCAAAACATAACGCTTGCCAAGGGACTTCTTAAAGGATTCTGTGAATGCTCTTCTTGGATTCAATCACGGCTCAGCTTCTCCTGCTCGATAAGGGATACAGATGTCCTGAGACCAACTGCCCTTCTCGGTTGAGGATACGGCACAACATAGCGTCCCAATGTCAGTGCTGGGGCACAGTAGCGACCAAGGCGCTTCCTTTCATTGACTCGCCCTGTCTCCCACAGGCAAGTACCAAACCCATCATACAATCATAATAATGTGAGTGGTCCGCAAGTGTCCCTGTCAAAAGAGTAGCGGGAACTTGGCCATCCAACTCTCGGATCGGTAATGCAGTGTGGCTGCGAGTCAGCCCGCAGAAGACGAAACACATGTCCCAGAGGCATTCCAAGCTGTCAGTAGTCGTCATTGTTCTTCTGTAAGTTCTCTTCAGCTCTCGGATTAGGTCTTCCGCAAAGTTCTGGTTGGGTGTGTAAGCCTCAACTGGATGGATAGGGCACTGAACTCGTTGTGCCTTTCGTCGAAACTCTCCCATAGTAAGCTCCTTCGCGTTGTCTGGGATCAGGACTCTTGGTACTCCAATCTTCTGGAAAAGTGAGTCTAAAGTCAAGTGAGCCTCCGACTTGGTCTTCATCGGGTCAACATGGCACCAATGAAACGGTGTGCAGTAGACCTGGGCACACTTGTTTCCCAGGAGGGAAGTGACCTTGCCGTAAACAGTGTCGGTATACATTTCAACGTTGAGCCGAGGATATCTGAGTTGATACGCCAATGGCTTCATCCTCCGCCCTCCACTCGTGTGGGTGAAATCACGAACCGCTCGCTGAGTTGTGTTCGCGATGGTTTTCTTGGCTGCTTCCAACCCAATATTCCACCGCTTGGCAAGTGCTTCCGCTGACACGGCTCCCTTCCTGGTAGGGGGTTTCGTCTTGGTAGCAGAGATCTGGGCTTGAAGGGCTGGCCCAAGACTGTTGACGTCAATTGCAACGGATGATCTTGATTCCAGAATTGACCTGATCGACTGAATTCTCCTATTCCGTCCCCTTTCACTTGGCATGTCCGAATCCAAAGCGGCTCTGAGAGAGGACTCGAGGTCAGCCGACTGGGGATCTTGAGGGTTCCAAGGAGATTCGGATGTCATGTGAACGTGAACGAAGTGATCTGGAGAATTGACTTCATGGGCGGTGGGCTTCCGAACCTGGAAGTATGAGATAACACCGTCCAGTTGGAGTGGGATTCGTAGGTCACCACAAATGATGGAGTGGGATTCATTGGTTCTGTCTTCAAACGGTAGGTGCAACAGTGGCACATCGTTGACAACTAACTGGTGATGTCGCAGCTGAGCTGGACAAATGAGATTGTTCTGTAATGACTTGATAAGCAAAGATTGATGGAAGAATAAAATATAAATTTGAGATGTGAGTGGGTCGTCATAAGCCACAGCCACAGTTACAATTGGTACTTCGTGTATGGTTCCAAGATCAGTTGAAAACCCTTCGACGGATATAGTCTCTCCCGTGTCATGTACCACGTAAGCACTTTCCCCAAAGGAACATGTATCGGCATGGCTGTCAAGCTCAATCCGAGATGATGGCAAATGAGTAGCAACGGATCGCAGAGTGCGAACAGCAGAGACTCATGCTCGCCTATTCATCGCATTGCCCACGCTAGATCCGCCAGGAACATCAGTCCGGGATCGTTTCTCGGCTTGCAATTCCGAGACTTGGGACTGGGTATCTGTCAACTGTGTCTGCAGCTCGGCAATCTTCCGCTTGTCACCATCGCGGGCGTCCCTAGCCTGTTGCTGCTGCGCCGATGTGAGCTGAGCCCACTCATCGGGATGGTAATATCTTCCTGGGTTATTGGGGTCAAAACCCCGGCCTTCATGGCCTCGACCACGGCCTCGTCCCCTGCCTCGGCCTCTTCCATAGCCTCGGCCTTGGGACCTACCACCGCCACGCCCACGTCCTCTTCCACCACCACCTCGACCACGGCCAGACACAGATGAAATATTTCTTGTGGGTCGAGTGGGTTCAGCGACATCAAGTTGCTCGGCTAGGTAATTCATAGCCTCCTGGAAACTCTCGCGTAGATGCGGAGTTGCTTGGATGACGGACTTGGCGGTCTTGAGGGTTGGGTCTGTAATGCCGGATAGAAGCTTGCGAATCTTGCGGCTCTCAGTAAAGGTTTCACCAGCGGTTTCCAAATCGGTGAAGGCCTTGGTAAGCCTTTCACAATAGCGCTCAAAAGTAAAAGTTGCGGGACTTCCCATCAAAGAAAGTAGTTTCAATGGCTCTATCCGCGAATGCCTTGGTACGAGCCTGGAACGAATCACCAAGATAGTGAACCTTCATGGCCAAGTAAGCTGCTCGACCGTTCTGTTGCGCTGCGCAACGTTGGACCCATGTCCAACCAGGTCCACCGTGAGTAACCGACCGAATGATGGCCCAAACAGCCTGATTGTCTTGGACGAAATGAGGTCCGGTATGTCTTGTTCTCCGAACCAATTCTTCAGGATGCGATGGAAGGCCAAAACCTGGGTCAGCCTCATCTGCAGTGTCGGTATCAGGTGCTCCTGGCAAAGTGACTTTGGATCTCGTAACATAAGCCAGAGGGGCACCGCAAACGCCTCGCTTGACATTCAGAACGTTGTCAATGGACTCCAGAACGCGTCGGACATCCTCGACCTTCAAGAGTTGGGGAGGATCCGCAACATCGATCTCTTCTCGTTCGGACTCGTATAAAGCCCAAACTCTATTCAATCTCGCCAAACTGGCTTGGTTGGGAGTGAACTCACGCTGGATTCGTGTCATGTGAAACTTGTAGAACCGTAGTTGTCTGAGTCGCTTCTCAAAGACAAATCCCAGCTGTCGTCCACGATTGGGGACTTCTCTGGGCTGAACTGCTGCGGCAGCTTCATCAGTGGCTGCAGCCGCAATGGCTGGATTTGGAATGGTACCGCCTGGTTTCCTCACATTCTCGCAGATGCTCTTGATATCGGCATCGGTAAAGGTATCGAGTGAGACGAAGGCATCCAATCCTTGATCATTCAATGCTGTCCTCGTGGCTAGTTCGGCAATACTGATGGTATTCTGTAGATAGTTATTCATGGCTGCAAGATTGCCTGCCATATTCGCCTCCAATTACTTCTTCTCTTGCGGTATCACTTGGATGAGCAACAGTTGTTGGGTCTTCTTCTCTGCTCCTATTCCAACAGCAAACTGTACACACCCAGACAAGTAAAGCTGTATTCCAGGGAATGAGCTCTGCACACCCAGTCTGTGACAGTCTAGGCCAAAACTCTTGGATCAGGCGTCCCCTCTCCTTGGCTCAACCGGTTTCTTTGGTGACAATGAGGCAGGAATTGATCCAGACTGGAGGGATCAATATTCCAAGTCCAAACCTCTGCTTCCCACTTGGAAGTCTCTATCTCTCGCTCCACTTGAGAGAGCCCCTTCTTCTTGAGAGGTCTTCTGTTGCTATGCCGCTTGGAGGTCTTCTCTTCTTCTCTCTTCTTCTGTTCGAACAGTAGCTCCGAATCGGTAGCCTCGAATCGGCGACAATGGCGCTGCTTCGAATGAACGAACGGTTAACAAACTCCTTCTCTTCGAACGAACGAAAGCGTTGCTTCGAACGGTAGCTTCGAACGTCGTTTTGCTTGTAGTTCTTCTTCTCGTCGCGTTGCCTCGAACGTTGCTTCGAACGTTGCTTCGAACGGTAGCGTCGCATCGAACGGCGACAATGGCGTTCGGACGAACGAGCGGGGTACGGCCGGCCGTCGTTTCGAACGACCGAACGGTAGTCTTCTTCTTGTGCTTGTCGACCGAACGACCGATCGCTTGTTGTTCGTCTATTGCTAGTAGCTTCCACGCCTGATAAGCCGAAAAAGGCTGATGATAGAGGAAGGAGGAGTTGATAGAGAGGTTGCTATAGTTGTGTGTGTTACTACTTGGTTGTTGTGGTTGATTTCTAGTAATCTGGTAACTGGATAGTCATAAATCGCTACCACAGGTCATTTTCGGAAGTTCAGAAAAGATGTAAATTTTCGGTGGCTCATATCCCTCCGTAAACCAGTAGTATGCTATTGGATCTATTGCTCCTAGCTAGTCTAAAAGTGAGGCTGCAGAGTGCTAAAAACTTCCCCCACTGCTTGTCGTTTGTTATGCATTATTTGTCACAGTGTGTCATGGCCGTCGCAGTGCTCGTGCCTGCAGAATCAACGTTTGTGGGGGGCAAATCTTCCTTAGACGTCGATGGAAAGGATCGCAATACCGTTGTCCAGCTCCTCGTTCAGCAGCTCCACATGATCTGATGATAGTGGAGCTCTCTTGGGCCCCCCTTCAATGTCACAGCTGCAAGAGCCCGAAGTCGCAAACTCATCCATCTGTTGATAAATTGCAGTCGAATCCAGCCATTCTTGGCAAGGACCGGAACACCGGAAACTTATGTTGCAACGTAGCGATCCAGATGTACCATCAATTCGTTCAGTGTCACATCTGATGGATTCTATTCGCCGTCGAAATGGATCACAAAGTTGTAGCGAAAGCTGTTCATATGTTTCCCGAAAAACGTCTGCCAGCTCTCTTGCCACAGCCTTCCCAGTACAGCCATCTGGTTGGAGATATCTTGGACGATTCACGTCATAAATTGTTTCGCCCAATGCAGCAAGCAATCGTCCACCAGGCCCAGGGCCGCCTCCTCCTCCACCACCTCCTCCTCCGGGGCCATCACCTCCTCCCCCCTGCCCACCGCCCTATTTCAAGAACATGGGACACCGCAAAGTGTTAGCTTTGGGATGCTTGTCGCTTTGTTTTTGAGCTCTTTTCTTTGGATTCAAAACGTACATCACCAGGACCAGGTCCTCCTCCACCGCCGCCACCAGGTCCTCCACCACCTCCATCACCGCCTCCTTGGTTGTTATCACCCTGTTCAGATCCACAGCATTCAACAAGAGGGTTAGCTTTTGAGGTTGCAAGAGTTACAGCCTGGCCTTGTTCATCCCACCGCACAGGACATACCCCACCAACACCTCCTCCATCCCCATCTCCTCCCCCGTCTCCATCTCCGTCACCAGGTCCTCCTCCGTCACCATCTCCGCCACCAGGTTCTCCATCGCCGCCCCCGTCACCACCCTCCTCCATCCCCATCTCCTCCTCCGTCACCATCACCTCCCCCGTCACCATCACCTCCCCCGTCACCATCTCCTCCTCCATCTCCATCCCCTCCTCCATCACCATCTTGCCCTGAATCAGTGTTTCCGGTATCCTGATTTCCACCATTGTCTTGCCCTGAATCAGTATTGCCAGCATCTTGGTTTCCACCACTGTCTTGCCCTGAATCAGTGTTTCCATTTCCAGTGTCCTGATTTCCACCATTGTCTTGCCCTGAATCAGTATTTCCAGCATCTTGGTTTCCATCACTGTCTTGCCCTCCTCCATCTTGCCCAGAATCAGTGTTTCCAGTGTCCTGATTTCCACCATTGTCTTGCCCAGAATCAGTATTTCCAGCATCTTGGTTTCCACCACTGTCTTGCCCTCCTCCATCTTGCCCAGAATCAGTGTTTCCGGTATCCTGATTTCCACCATTGTCTTGCCCTGAAACATCCTGATTTCCACCACTGTCTTGCCCTCCTCCATCTTGCGCTGCTGCAGTACCTCCATTACTGTCACCACTGCCAGTTCCATCATTTGTGCCACCTTGTTGTTGCTGGCCACCAGTTGTGTCACCTTGTTGTTGCTGTCCGCCATTGTTTGTATCACCAGTGCCACCTTGCTGTTGCTGGGCACCAGTTGTGTCACCTTGTTGTTGCTGTCCACCATCATTTGTACCCCCTTGTTGTTGCTGGCCACCATTGTTTGTGCCACCATTGTTTGTGCCACCTTGTTGCTGCTGGCCACCATTATTTGTGCCACCTTGTTGTTGCTGGCCGCCGTTATTTGTGCCACCTTGTTGCTGCTGCCCTCCCTGCCCACCGGACTGCTGCCCTCCTTGTTGCTGCCCTCCAGGTTGTCCCTGATTATTGCCTCCCTATCTCACATTAAAAAGAATTTGATGTTTTACATTCACAGCAAACAATGCAAATGTCAGTTTTAAGGTTGCGTTTTGCTGAATCATTCACTTGAGACGCACCCCATTATTGCCTTGATTTGCTGGTTGCTGGTTGCCCTGGCCATTGCCCTATGATATACATCAGAAAGAAGAGTATGTTAGCTTTTGAGTTGTGTGTTTCCCTTGTACAAGCTGCCGACATACCCCATTGTTGCCTTGATTTGGAGGGGCGGGGGGTTGAGGCCTTCCTTGAACCGGCCTGGATGGGGATGGTCGATCTGGAGTAGGTGCGGGGGTAGGAGGGCAATCCAGTTCTCTCTCGCTTTCATACTCAAATACCAACTCAACTTCAAATGTGTTTCTCCTTTGAGAACATCGGACAGTGGGCCCAGCAAATTCAACATTCTCAGCTGTTGCATCAACGCCAGAATTGGAAATCAGAACACTAAGTCCCTCAAGGAAGCCTGTAGCGTTACTGTCTCCTGCAACAAAGATTGGACTTTGTGCGCCGCCTTCAGATATGGCGACCATTTCAACCCTCACCACGGCAACTCCTTGCTCATTCTCAACCAACTCAACGTCAACAACTTGGGCACTGCAAACTTCTGTGCGGAGGGCATTAAAGGAGTCCACAACGAACTGCGTCTTTTGCTCTTCCGAGAGCCCTTCCGAGTCGCCTGTAAATGAGATATCATAGTATCCTGAAACCTCTGTCACATCTCTGTCACATGATCTGGGAACTACTGTGAGCTGCCAAGCTTTGCTTGGAAACATTTTCTAGCCAAAGAAACAATTCAACCACTTACTTGATATCAGAAACACCAGCAACATTTTCCAGAACCCCTTGCTGATTCAATTCCATAACCGCAGAGTCATACTCTACCAAGAACTCGTCTTCTGTTGGTGCCGCCGGCTCCACTGGATCTGTATTCGTGGGGCATGAACATCCTGACAATTGACTTTGAAGCCCTCGCCTCTTTCTTGGATCAGACAGCCCGAGAGCCCTACGGAATGCGTCATCAAAAAGGTTAAACGTTCCTGAATATTGCCAGTCACACCAACACATGAGAAAGAAAATGAAACGACTTGCACATTTGTACCAAGTATCCTACCTGTGTCAGTGACTTCACAACCCCTGGGAGATGCAGGAAAAACAAAACGTTAGTGGCATGCTGCTACCATGATGCGATATGATGGGCGTGACAAGAATTTTCCTTCACTCACCTGCATTCCCCCGTCACTTGGAACAGTGCCAAAGCAGCATCGTCCTCCGGCCGTGTGGATGTACTGTTCACATCTGCTGCCGTTGTAAAGTTGCTCAATCGCCGACTTCTAGCAACCGTTGACAGTGAACTGGGTGTCAGGGTTACATCCAATACGTTTCTGAAGAGTGAATCACATTGAGAGAAGGAGATCTCGTTGTATGAGTCTTGAAAGGTTTGCTCTAGGACAAGCTTCTCTTCATCTGTCAACAGATTCAAGCTTCCTTGAAGGCCCACAAAAACTGTTGAGGTGAACTGTTTCACCTCTTCGCTGCACTCCACTTGCTTAATCTCGATCACTTCTTCAACTACGCGCGGGCTTGGATCATTCGTGGTGATCTCCTGCAGATCCAAAACTTTGCTATTGAAGACCAACTGAAACTCCTCGGTTGTGGGGGATCGTCCTAGGAATGGGAATGTTGAAGAACAGTAGCAAACAGCTGCGTTGGTTTCTTCGTACTCTCGTGACGCCAAGAAAGACATCAGAGATGACGATGGCAAAGACGTTAGCGTGTTGACACTTGAATCAGCCACACCGTCACTGAACATAGTTGTCGCAGTCGTGCAGTCTTGACATTCTACATCAACGATCAATCTCAAAAGGTTTGAGCTGTCTTCCCTGATGAGAACATCGATCTCGTCCTCCTGCTGAAGCTGACGAGCGCTTGACGGGACATCAAGCACCACTTGCAAGACTCTCCGAAAGTGCATCGAATCGCAGAAGAGAAAGTTCATATTGTTGTATGTTTCGGTGAATCCAAGTTCAATCGCAGCAAGCTCCGCGTTAGACAGCTGGGTGGAATTTTCATTCAGTCTTAGGAAGATTTCCGTTTGGAAGGCATACGTTTCTGCCGCACAGTCAAGCTCTTCAACCTCCACAAGATCTTTTACACCTAGCATCGCATCAGGCAAGCTCTGTCGCTCCATTGCCAGGGACCGAAAGCCCGTGTCTAGGGCCAAGCCAAACTCTATTTCAGTGGGCGACCTGTCTTCCATGCGAGCATTCACGGGGCAGTAGCACGTTTCAGAGAGCCCCTCAACCACATCAAAATGACTTTCTGATAGATTTAGCGGAGGCGCTTCAATGGACAACTCATCTCTCCAGCTCAGCAATGGAGGTGCAGAGGCACAGTTTCTACATTCGTAGCTGACAGAAACCAACCTGATGTTTGCCGAGTTCACCTCCGATTCGGAGGGCATTTGCAGTTGTCGCCTGTTTGTTATGTTTCCTTGGTCAAGAATTGTAAAGTTCAGGGCGGTCCTGAAGTGGGGATGGTCGCAAGACTTGAAGTTGAGGTTGTTGTATGTGATCCGCATTGAATTCTCAAAATCATCGAGTTCGGAGGAAGCCATGCTGGAAAGGTCACCATTAAACTCTACGAAGAGCAGCGTGTCACGCAAAGTTGTGTCATTTCCACAATCGTATTCTTCCACTTCTAGAATCTCATCCACAGCATCAACATAGTACAAGTCCAAGTAGTCAATAGCCGAGTTGTATGCCTCCTGGAAGACGTTGGCAAAGGCTGCATCTGCGTTACGCGATAGGGGACAATAGCAGCTTCCTCCATAGGATTGAACGTCCTGGTTGAACCCACTCACTTCCGGGTCAAATAATGCGTCGGGCTCTTCGCCCACACCCACATCAAATAGGCTGGTTGCAGGGGCCCGGAAGCTAAATGTTATTCTCAGGCGCAAAAGTTGACTCGTGTCGATCCTGGACGGGAACGGTTGCCTCCCTAGCCATTCATCACTGCTCGTCTCCTCGTCAATGACCACGTCGTCCACTTGGCGAAACAGTGGATTGTCACATTTGCTAAATAGTAGCTCGTTGTAGACCTTCTTGAAGCTGGATTCAAGTGCTTCCACCTCATACTCGTATAGCCGGTTTGGTCGACCATCAATCTGAAAGAGGACGACCGTTTCCATGGTGCTCTTTGCCGAACTACATTGAACCTCCTCGACTTCTATCATTCGTTCCATGGATTCAACACTCTCCAGAAGATCCTCATCATCCAAATCGTCTAGTTCGTCTTGGTAGGCTGCGAAGAACGCACCCGGTCGAGACAGTCCCGTTCTATTGATATTCCTAGCTGCGCAGAGACAAGCGGTTTCTTCACCTTGCTTGGGCTGATTCGTGTTGCTGCTGCTGATATCCACAGACACGGTGGCTATAGACGTGTACTCATCCAGGAGTTCCGGAAGCTGTCGACGACCTCTTTGTCGTCGTCGTCGTCGAGTGGCTACCAATCCGTGGTCGAACAAGGATGTGCCAGGGCAGTCATGGCAGTTGGCTTCCGCCACGATCTTGACCACTTGGCTGGCATTGAAACTGCTGGATCTTCCACTTCGGCTGCTTCTCCCACGCCTGGACGATGGCGGAGGTGAGAGGACGCCAACGGAGACATCCGTGACGCGTCGAAAGTATGGTTCATCACAGCTTTGGTAGCTCATCTTGTTGTAAGTGGATGAGAATGCAGTTTCCATTGCCTCCTCTTCTGATTCTGACAATAGCTCTGGTTCTCCTTCAAAGACGATAAGGAAGGTGCTTTCAAAGTTTGCCATGTCGGGACTGCACGGTATTTCGCTCGCTTCTGATATCCGTGTCACTTCGTAGTTGGAGGTTTCGCTAGAAGTGTCCGATAGTTCGTCATTGATGTACTCTCTGACATAATATCTCGGTGGTCCTTGGCTACCTCCTCCAAGTTGTCGTCTCCTACACCCACAGTCATCATCATCATCACCCGAGTGATCCAACTGCCTTCTATTGTCGTCTAGAGGGCTAGATCCTTTCAGCCCCCTCCTCTGGCCTCTTCTTCTTCGCGTTTGCCCGGATCTAGAGACGCTGATTTCGTCTTCTGGTCTAGCAGGTGGACGTCCAAAGAGGATTCCTCGTTCATTTTGTCGACATCCTTCGCAAAAGCCAGTGACCTTGTACAGTATTTGCATTTCATTGTGGGATATAGATGTCACGGAATCTGCCTGGGCCACCACTCGTGTGATGTTGCGATATTGTCGATCGCAAGGGTAGTAGTATTGGGCAAGATCGTTGTAGCTTTTCTTGATGGCGCTTTCTAGCATTGCCAGGTCGGACCCAGTGATTTGGTCCGGGTTGCCTTCGTGGGATATCAAGAGGGTTGTCTCATATTCCTCGGGATTTTCAGAACAAGCAAACACCATCTGTTCTTCCTCGAGACTTCTTCTTCTTTCTCTCTTGTGGCTATTGCGTATGCTAGAGTATCCATTGGTTCCTATATCCGTATGATCATGATGCAATGCTGTAGTTTTCTCGTCCCTGAGGTGCCGTGAAGCATCAATATATTCAGGGGTAGCAATAGATATCAAGAACCACAGTATCAGTAGTCTATTCAATTTCATCATGCCGTCTCTTTTAAAAGATAGATGCTTCTATATGCTATATGGCTAATAGCAGTGGCCAACAATGTAACTGATGGGAAAGCAACAAGGTATTGCCGGCTACCCGTGGTTGCATGACAGCTGACTCACTCGATCGATGGCGCTCGATGCAGCCTGGTTTCAATGGTTTGTTTGGAGGAAGCTCGGCACCTTCGGCTTTTCTCTCGCGTTCATTCGTTCATTCCACATGCTTTTTTGGAAGCATGTCATCCTACCGGTACTTTATTGTCCATACTGAGGTAAGCTAAGGCTTTCTGTTGGACGATTGCTTAACAAAGTTGTCCACAAAGATTTAACAGATACAGAAATAAAATAGGTGGGAGCACTTCAAACATGCGAGTTGGCAAAGCCGTCCTCGTGGTCTCGGTTCGTGGTGCTGTGGTGGGGGATCACAACCCAACCATGCTTGGTTACCCATTCTCCCCCAACAAATAGAACCTTCACGGGGTCCTTCCAAAACAACCAGTCACAAGAATCGTGCCAAACCCAAGAGGTTGCGGCCTTGCGGGGTGCACAACATTACCATTGGGTACACTGTAGCCAATAATGATACTATTCGTTTCAAAATCAAGTATGTGTTGCTTTGATTGGGGAATCTTGGTTGCTTGGCACTCATCTAGCCGGGGAAGAACCTAACTATAGTAGGCTGGTACTTGCACCAAGATAACCAAGCAGTGCCGACCTGCGCTTCCAAGAACGCCACATTCATTCAACCTCACGCTATTGCAATGCTTGAATCTCTCTTAGAATCTCGTCCAGGTCAGGAGGTCTGCCACTTCGGATATTCATTACATGAGGATGCATCATGGCTCGAATAGGCTTGGCTTCGGGGGATGTCTCCAAGTCAACTCCTAGATATTCATCGGTAGCAAGTTGGACGGCACTTCGAAAGGCTTGAATTTGTTCCGATACTTCGAGCACGGCCCACTTGTCAACATACTTGTCCACACTTGGCTCGATGGACAGTTCTTCCGCTTGTTTGGCTGCTGCCTCTGTCAACTCGGACGGGGCATCTCCCAACGAATACCGACTGTTGCTCCCCCCACTTCCGTACTTTTTCAATGGTAGAATGGCCGGCACTTTGGCGGGATCTCGTGCCGCCTTGCCAGCCTGCAGCGCCGTGTCCAACAAAGATTTGATGCGACTATTGCTGCTGGCAACATCGGCAGTTCGTTTGAGTTGGAGCATTACGTGTGCGTCCCGACTACTGAATGGACGAAAGACAACGTCTCGACCAGGACGTCGTCCCTGTGCTTGCAACCCAGTAGCCACTCGACAGAGATAACGGGCAATGGATTCGGGACCTTGCAAGGCTTGCAGATTGTTGGTCAAGGTTTTGATTTCCAAAAAGCAATCGTCATCATCTGCGGTGGTGATGGTTGTTGCGGGGGAATCATGGGCGCTGTCTCGTAGGCACGGCGGATCCAGTAAGAGACGGTCTGGCTGATCCCCACCACCTCCAGGGCCCTCAAAGAGTGCGGCCAAGGAGAATTTGTTGGACTTTTGCTTTTGAGTTTCTTTTTTGTAATGTGTATATTGCTGTATCAGAGCCTGCGCTACTGGTTGTTGTACCCTTTGTAGCATGCCATCTTCTGTGCTACTACCATGGTCCATCTTTCCCACCACGACCAACACGTCAAAGCGCGCACAGTTGGACAGCACGACGCATTCCGTCGCATGGGGGATTTGTTGTTTCAGGATTTGATTGAGCGCTCCCAGGGTTTTGGGGCGCGGGACAAAGAAATCGCGTCCATCGCCTAGGACGTCGTCTTTCCATTCCCAAAGACGTCTCACCAACAGAGCCGCGTGAGCACCCAAAGAATTATTATTGGTACCTGTAGTAGTAGAAGTTTCAAGTAGATTCCAGGCTGGAAGAGAAAATAAAAAGATGGAATGTTTCGTCGAGCCAAGGCTGCTGCTGTCATTGGCACCGTTTGCGGAGGTTGTCGGGGCCTCATCAGCTTTGACTTCCATAATATCTACCATGGACAAATCCCGTGCCTTGGTTGCAAACAGTTTGTAGTGATCAGGTATCATCAGTGGTTTGCCCATTCGTCTCGACGTGTGGACGGATTGCAGGGCATTGCAAAGCCAGAAGTTGGAAATCACACAAAGATAAAGAAGGCAGCCTGACGCCAAACTCATGGTTTTCCCTCGAACATCTTGCTTCATTTCCTTGTTAAAAGTTGCAGCTATAGGATATCATGCAGATTATGGTCTACTTTGACGCTCTCGATCATCCCATGCATCAGCGGCTCAAAATGTTCCATGGCACGAAGGAGGCAATGACGTTTCTTTGTTTCTTTCGCCTTTAGTATCCTTGACTCTAAGGAGTCACCCGCGGGAAAAAAAGACCAATGCTGCCCAGCTCGCACCCACCAAAGATCCTTCCAGAAATTTCCATTGCTTTGCAGGAATTCTGTTCTTGGATGTTTTCCTGACAATCAAGGAATCTGTCCCAGGGCTGCTGCTTCTTCACTTGCCCTGCTGAGCTCGTACTGGTACATGTACCGGTAGGTGCACGGTTGCTCCTGCATGCCTTCTTGGTCATCTCTTCTCCAAGTTCTTTTCTCATGAAGTCACCCGTCGCCTGCTTCCATGCATTTCATCGTTATCATCCGTACCAATAACGATATTAGCCTCGCAAAAATTGCTTGAATCAAAACCAACCATCTTCTTTCGCACTGTCCAGCATGAGGGTTCCGGTGGCTCCGCCGTCTTCTGTTTCGGCTTGGACGCCTAAGAAGAAGCAGCCAAAGGACGACGACGACGATGCGACTGTTCCCGCGCGTAAGAAAAACTTTAAAGAGGCCATAAAAGCAGAAGAGCCAGCAACCGTTCCTGCCTGGAAGCAGAGAGGAGGCAGTGCTCAGGGGTCTACTCCCGCAAAGCCCACTCTCTCAACTGCACCATCATGGAAGCAAAAGAACACCAGGTCCAATATTTCACCTCCAAAACCACGAGATTCCGGAAGTGAAGCTGATGGTGCAGCGACTAGGAACGGCGGAGGAGACAAGACGGTGCCGGCATGGAAGCAAAAGTTAAAGGGGTCAACTCGTCCTGCTGTTGCTCCTGGTAAACCAGCTCTCTCAACGGCTCCGTCCTGGAAACAGAAACATAATGGTACCAAGGTATCCCCAACAGAAGCAGAGCAGAGTGGTGGGAATGATGCTGGCAGCAGTAGACCTGCCTCGAAATCAAACGTCTCCAGCAAGGACATGGCAGTAAGCAACGAAGAAAAGGCTGTTCCCGCATGGAAGCCAAAACTGAAAGGATCGTCTGTGGCGGCTGCTCCTGCTAAACCCACTCTCACAACTGCGCCATCTTGGAAGCAGAGGAACAATCGGTCAATCTCACCTCCGAAACCACGTGATACTGGTGCCAAAGTGACCAGTGATGGCCCCTCAAATCCCAGTAATGAAAGCAAGGCTGTTCCTGCTTGGAAACAAAAGCTCAAAGGGGGAGAAAATACTGAGGCTCCTTCCACTATGGCACCCTCTCTCTTAACTGCTCCATCTTGGAAGCAAAAGAACAGGCCAACCTCACCCATCAAACCACGAGAAGATGAGAATAATGATGGTTCCACGGTAGCTGGAAACCATACTGAGAAGGCTGTTCCTGCTTGGAAACAAAAGGTGAAAGGAACAACTACTGAAGCTCCTGCCAAACCCAGCCTCACAACTGCTCCATCATGGAAGCAAAAGAACAGCAGGACAACCTCACCCGTCAAACCACGAGTTGACGGGAATGATGCTGGTACCAAAGAAGCTGGAAAGCATGCTGAGAAGGCTGTTCCTTCTTGGAAGCAAAAGTTGAAAGGAGCAACTACTGGGGCTCCTGTCAAGCACAGTCTCACAACTGCTCCATCATGGAAACAAAAGGACAGCAGGCCAACCTCACCTGCACGATCACAAGGCAATGGGAATGATGCTGGTGCCAAACCATCTGGGAACGAGAAACCTGTTCCAGCTTGGAAGCAAAAGGTGAAAGGAGCAACCACTGAGACCCCAGCCAAGCCAAGCCTCACACCTGCACCATCATTGAAAAAGAAGGTCAATGGTTCAGCCGTGCCACTGCAATCACAGGCTGGTGCTAAAGATGCTGGTACCGCTGTGGCCAGCAATAGCACCTCTTCTAGCCATTCAGCAAAGTCTCTCCCTGCTTGGAGGGAAACCTCTTCTAGCCATTCAGTAAAGTCTCTCCCTGCTTGGAGGGAAAAGCTGAAAGGAAGAGGAGCAAATGCTGCTCCTGTTATGCCCAGTAATCCTCCTCGTGATAAACCTGCTGCATCCCCTGTGCCATCATGGAAACAGAAGTCAGCATCATCACCCGCAGAGGCCAATACTACTGGTGCTAGAGGCTGGAAATCTTCTGCAGCTGGCCCCAACAGTTCTAGCAGTAGTCACAGCAAAGAAAAGGCAGTTGACATGTTGCTCAAGAACACAACCACATCTCTTACACAGAAAACCGTGGATGACCCCAATTCTACGCGCATCATGGTGTTGGTCTCAACGATGTCTGGGAGTCGGAGACAATTGAGCCGCCAAGAACGATCTATTGCGATGTTGGAAGCTCTAGGTATTCCGTTTGAAACCATGAATTGTGCCATGCAAGAATTCACGAATCAGCGAGACAACTATTTTGAGATATCTGGTGTCCAAGGTGATTACCCCCAGTTCTTCCTCATCACAGGGGGCACCAAGGAAGCCGCCTATCTTGGACAGTTTGACGACATGCAAGCCTGCAATGAAAAATCCAATCTTCCAAAAGAGTCTATCAAGGACAGTGATGCCACATGGGATTCCATCATGGGAACTACGAACAAGTACAATCACAAAGGATACAATGCAGAAGAAGCGGTGGACGAGAACGATGATGATAGTATTGGAAGTGGTGCTGGAGGAATCTATGCAAATTTGTAGACGACAGAAGAGCAGAGCGAGGGCCATGTGCTCACTGAGTGGTCCTCCTCCCTTGCGCTGAGCAGCAGGCTGGACCTCTATTTATGTCAATGCTGGGGGGCCTGCAGTTGTTGTGTTCAATTCGATACATCTTTGTTACACGCGGTTGCTTGGACAGGAAGGCATCTAGGATCCTCTTTCGTGACACTGAGCAGCAGGCTGGACCTCTGCCTAATTGTCAACGCTGGGGGATCTTGTGTTAGTTGCCCCTTGTATTTATTGGTTGCACTGTTGGGCGATGAGGCGACCACGACCCTCTTGCATGACTTTTGAGCAGCAGACTGGACCTCTGTTCGGGCCAATGCTGGGAACTGGTGGTAGTTGCCCCTTGTGTTTATTTGTTGCATGAAACATGGCGTCGATCATCCTCTTACATGGCCCTGAGCAGCAGGCTTGACGTTTGTTTATGCCTGTGCTGGGATCTGGTTGTACTTTTCCCTTGTATTTTGATTGCATGGTACCGGTAGGGCAGTAGGGCGTTTATGATCCTCTTACATGGCATTGAGCAGCAGGCTGGACCTATGTTTCGGCCAGTGTAGGATCTGGTGATAGTTACCCCTGCAGCTATGTAGGTCGTTAGTTACTTGTGTTACCGGTATACGTGTAGGTTGGTATAGGGATGCTTCAAGGGTCCGTCATTATTGCATCGAGCAGCAGGGCACTGTCAGTGGATCTACAGAGCACTGCCTCATACT
Source organism: Seminavis robusta (assembly GCA_903772945.1). Lineage (NCBI taxonomy): Eukaryota > Bacillariophyta > Bacillariophyceae > Naviculales > Naviculaceae > Seminavis > Seminavis robusta. The sequence goes on from CAICTM010000207.1 coordinate 28,611, forward strand.
TTTCCGGATCAAGTTGCTCGATTGTTGGTTTGGAGTGATCCATGCACCAACCGAAACGAAATGCACCGTAATATGCGTGCACTCTCCTCCACCCATCATAGCTTACCGTATAACCCCGCGCTGTAGCTTGGATAGTCGCAGGAGCTGATCCCAAAAGACAAGGATATCACAGTAATGCTGACAGACTGAAACGAATCGCGAGAGAACAAAGGTGTGCAGATCATTATTCTACAGAGTTTGTCCTTTTACCTCGGCAGTCTGCCTGAGCCCTCACCCCCCTTTTTGGTATTTCCTAACCTCGGCAGGTAAACTGCCTGAGTTCTCAACCCCTTTACCTCGGCAGTCTATCTGCCTGAGTCCTCTACCCCTTTACCTCGGCAGTCCATCTGCCTGAGCCCTCTACCCCTTTACCTCGGCAGTCTATCTGCCTGAGCCCTCCACCCCTTTACCTCGGCAGGTTAACTGCCTGAGTCCTCTACCCCTTTATTGGCAAACATTCTGTCTGTGGGATCCCCCTGGTTTTTGTCTGTGGGATCCCCTCGTTTTGTGTCTGTGGGATCCCCTATTCCGGTGAAGCCAGGGTGTAAGGATAGAGATAATGTAAGCTGGCAAAACTGGAAATTGAAGGTTCAATAAAAGTTAGGGGTAGGAATATATCAATGTAATTTAAGGTTAGTGCACACAGGACAAAAACACAATAAGCCAGCAGGTGTTGTAAATTTAGAGTTACACAATCGAATGATAGCTGTAAATTTTGGGTTAGGCCGTGGCTACGCCAATGCTAGCTTAATTAAATAAAAAAGAAGGTTACAGTGAGGGAATGATACCGGGTGGCAACACACGACGAAGTCGGGTGTTGTCGCCAGGGTTAGCTTGAAAGAAGAAGAGTGCAATCTCAAACATGTCATCCTTCTTCTATCTGTCTTTCTGCCGAGGTATCGCAGCTCCCGCTGACTTAAATATGCCTATGCAGTGTCTGTGGGATCCCCCTTCTTTTGTGTCTGTGGGATCCCCCTCGTTTTGGTGAAGCCAGGGTATAGGGTTAAGGTTAATCATTTTGCTGCAGCCACGCATTCTATCGTCCATCGAGGATCGACCCCTAGCACCGCAGGCTGCCACCTACTGACAACAGCCATCGAGAGGGCAACGACCATTTGTCACGGCACCAACTCGGGTCCACGGCAAAGCAACTATGCCAAGCAAGTATGGAACACCTGCGAAGGATCCGGGTTTCTACGAAGCAGAGTGCAACATATTTCACCATACGTATGATAGAAAGAAAATTGCAAGAGAGAGGAAAGATAGTGCAACCCATCATGATCTACAACTTGAGCGGGTTAAAAAATCATTTGACAAAGCAATTTGTGCTCGCAAGGGTTTGTGGTGGCGGAAAAATATATTGCCAGGGCTTGTAGAGAAATACGGCTACAGTAAATGAAATGCTTCTGTATCATTGTCGACGTACTGTATTAGCCAGTGGTCTACCTACTGATCCTCCAGATTCTCCTCTTTGTACATGTATTGCAGCAATCTCAAATGCGATCCTCTTCTATCTGTCTTTCTGCCGAGGTATCGCAGCTCCCGCTGACTTAAATGCTATTTCCTATTTCCTATTCCGGTGAAGCCAAAGTATAAGGATAGAGATAGTCATAAGCCAACAAAACTGAACATTGATGAAGTTAGGGTAGGAATTAATATTTAAGGTTAGTGCAATCAGCACAACAGCACAGTAAGCCAGCAGGAGCTGTAAATGTTAGAGTTACAATAAGGGAATGGCAGCTGGTAAGTTATAGAGTATTGGGCGGCAACACACGACGTAGTCGAGTGGTGTTGCCAGGAATAGCTTAATAAAAAGAAGGTTGCAATGAGGGAATGAATGATACCAGGCGGCAACACACGACGTAGTCGGGTGTTGTCGCCAGGGCTAGCTTGAAAGATGGGTGCAATCTCGAACATGATCCTCCTTCTTCTATCTGTCTTTCTGCCGAGGTATCGCAGCTCCCGCTGACTTATTTCCTGTTTCCTGTTTCCTATTCCGGTGAAGCCAAAATATAGGGATAGAGATAGGTGTAAGCCAACAAAACTGGAAATTGAAGATTCTACATATTTAGGGGTAGGAATAAATCATGATTATTCAAGGTTAGTGCACTCAACACAATAAGCCAGCAGAAGCTACAAATGTTACAGTTACATAAGGGAATGGCAGCTTTAAAAATTATGGTTAGCGGGCGGCAACACACGACGAAGTCGGGTGTTGTCGCCAGGGCTAGCCTAAATAAAAAAGAAGGTTACAATGAGGGAATGATATCAGGCGGCAACACACGACGAAGTCGGGTGTTGTCGCCACGGCTAGCTTGAAAGAAGAGTGCAATCTCAAACATGTCATCCTTCTTCTATCTGTCTTTCTGCCGAGGTATCACAGCTCCCGCTGACTTAATGTTTAGAGTTGTGTGCATGCTTTGATTCTGTATTTCCGTTCGGTCTGCACTACGGTACAAATGCGCCCAGCTGGCTGCGCGATCATATGTATTGTATGCGACATGGATTGGTGCTGGCTTTGTTTTGACTTTCCTGGAAACCCTCTGAAACACCCATAAGGCGCCCAACGCCCATCCGAAACGCACCCACTAAGTAATAATACTTAATAAACATTTAGCTCTTAAGTATCCCTCAGAAAGCAAAGCGATATTCCAGTTTCGTTCCCGCATATTTTTCTCTTCAGACGCCCATGAGCCACGCTGGCTTACCGGCAATCATTCATCGATTTCGAACGCCCTCTCTTGATGGTCGTCGAACACTCGTTGCTTCCACAATCCGACTCTACCATCATAGACCCACCGCCCAACCCAGAGAAGAGCAAACGCCCATGGCAACAAGCAACATCGAAATGCCCAACCATGACGCTGAAGACCTGACCTTGACAGTTGTCATTGAAGCCGAAGATCGAGAGATTGCCGCGAAACTCCAGGACATTAGAGACGACAGTGAGAGCAACAAAACTCCAGCAGCAAGAGCCCATTGCAATGATTTTCTGGCTCTACTTTGTCAGGAGAGAGGTACCCCTGTGATAACTATCTAAGACTTACCATATTTCGGTCTGGAAGACATCGCTGAATATCAATCATGGTGGCACGACTTCTTTGGAAAATTTTTCAAGTACTTGACCTTCGACGCCCACAAGTACAGAAACCCAAAGAATGCCCTGCTCAGTTACGAATTGGCAACGGGCTATGCCAGTGCAATCAAGTCTTTCTTGGAGAATAGGTTCCGAACCAAACCCGCACTCAACGTCCTAGACGAGAATGGTAGTTGGAGGAAGCTCCGCAATGAGATGAGGAAGAATTTCAATTCACGCTCCTGGCAAACGGGAAAGCGAGTAGTGAATCCCCGCGTCGCATCATCAAGAGAGGATAGAGCAGCAATGGCCAACGCTTCAATTTGGCTTGCTTCGACGGAAACCACAGAATTGTTTTGTCTCAATGTGTGGGCTTTGCATCTTCTAGCTCGTGGACGAGAAATCTCTTTTCTAAAAGCCAACGACATTAGATCTACAGGCACATTCGACCAAGAATTCGAAGACGGAGTGCTTGATGTCAACATCCAACGAGACAAGACGAATCTAGTCCAAGACCTCAGCCTCTATCCACACAAGTGCGCCCTTCAACACGATCCCTATTTTGCTTTAATCTACAGGATCCTCGTCCTAGGATTCCAAGAGGAACTGTTTCCTATGTTTATCAAGCAAGCTTTCAGGGTAGATAAGAACAAGAAGGATAAACCACAGGTCCAAGCTCTTTGGGAGCAATATTTCCTGCGCATTGTGAAAGCATTCCAGCAACTCTCGGAGTCCAGCAAGAAGAAGCTCCAGCAGCTTTTGTCGTTGAAAGATGAAGGCCTGACGAGCTACAGTAGTTGAAAGGGAGGTAAGCAAGATCTATGTGAAATGCCTGGTGTCAGCGGCATATCTCAGATCTACAGGACAGGTTGGGAATCACCAGACGCCCATTCCCTAATGGACTACATCCTTGCGACCAAAACGCTCACTAACCAACCCGGCAAGGCGTTAGCCGGGTGGACAGCCCGTCAATACGGTGAGATACGTGGCAGTGTTCCTCCATCCCTAGACTCTATTATGACCGAGCCTTCCCTGGTCGGTCCCTTTGTCCAAATGCTCTTTGCAGGCGACACTGAAGAGCGGTGGCCATTCAATATTCGGAGGATGCTCACAGCCTCCTTGCTCCGTCATTACAAGGAGTTCTTGATCATCTTAGAATTCCATCCCGAAGACGCTTTCATAAAAAAGAGCGACCACCCATTCATCAACGCCGTTGACGAAGCTAGAAACCTCGTGGGTGTCTCAAGTGAACTCTTCGAAAAGTGGTGCAAGGAAGTTGAGGAAGGCTTTCAAGTCGCCAACTACTCTTACATCCCGTGGCAGTTCCTATCAATCCAATCCGCTCAAGTCGACCCCAGATCCCTCTACGAAAATCAGGTAGCAATCCAAAACTCCCGCCCATCTTGCGGAAAAGGTAGAGATGCACGATGAGATTCACCAACTCCGCCTTGAGAACGCTCAGTTGATCCAAACTTCTCTTCATAATGAGCGAACTTTGACGATGATAGTTGACCAGCTATCTAAAATCTCCAATGTCCTCCAGATCAAGTTCAACACGGAACCTTCATCGCCATCGCAGCCAGCCTCTCCTAGCCCGTCTGAGGAAGCCGTCAACAACTCTGCATTGATGCCGTTTTCAGAGATCTACAGGAAATACAAACTCGTCACGCTTCCCTTGGATGACCTGTTTCAATGTTTCTTTCGGTACCGGTGTATGGAAGCATACCTCTTCCAACAGAAGAGTCCATCGTATAAACCCTTCTTCCCAAGGAGAAGAAACCAATCCGGGACTCCTACAAGCGATTGAAGAAGGCTATCAAAGTAATGCTCTACTTTTGTGAGAAGTATCCCAACCCGATGCCCAACGACCATGCGAGCGTTGCGAAATGGTATAAAGACTTATCGCGTGCTGCGACTCAAGCAGTTGCAAACTTGATGGAAGCAGTAGAAAAGAAGGAAGCCCCACAGACGGAACGCCTCACCATGCTTTCTTTCAGAGGAGCCCACTCGTCAAAGAATGGGACAATTCCGAGTCGCCCAACGCCCTCCACCTCCCTGTAGGTACCCCAGATCATTTTAAAGATTAGCAGAAGTTAAATTTCATGCCGGTGTCAGAGCTTTAGGAATTGGAAATCCATGCCCCGGTTAGTTAGCCATAATTATGGGTGCTTCCAAACCTTTACCTTCTATCTCCGTCCTCCGAAAATATTTTGATTACGACCATGAGCAAGGTTCTTTGATGTGGAACCCCCCCCATGGTCGAGCTGGTGCTATCGTAGGGCGCACCAATTCGATTGGGTACAAAAGCGTTTACCTCCAAGGACGCAAGTACAGAGTACACCGCATTGTATGGGCGCTGTGTCATGGAGAGGATCCCGCACATTTTCATATAGACCATATCAACGGAGATTGTTCCAACAACAGGATTTCAAACCTTCGACTCGTAACGTAACAACAAAACAGTTACAATTCGAAAAAAACCTCTGATAATTCGTCCGGTGTGAAAGGTGTACATTGGATCAAGAACAGGAAGCAGTGGATAGCCTACATACATCAAAATGGAAAATCATATAGGAGACATTTCTCTAGTTATAAGGAAGCCGTAGCAGTCCGCACATTAGTCGAGTTGAGACTATTTGGAGAATATTCCAGTTTGAACCGCAATAAACCAAATTAAGAACATAAACTATTCGTCTTCTTCTTCTTCTTGACAGGAATGACAAAGTTCGTTACCATTGTCCACCACGTAGCACAAGAAGGGCACCAGTTTTGCCCACATCCTGGACAGTGTGTGCTGTCAAGGATGTAATACCTCGAACATCCGGCACATCCGTACTTGTGAAGGCAAACCATAATCGAATTAATGAGCCTTGTTATTATTAATCTCTTCTCGAAGCTCCTTCATGTTAAGGAGGTACCACCCGCTTTTGAGTCATGAGTCGGGATTCACAGCATTTTACTCGAGAAAATCGCGATAACAACAACAAATTAGCGATTTCGTTTTGCCTTTTTGGGACTGGCTGTTGTACCTGTTGTACTCAGTTCTGACAGTCCCCACAATACAGTTAAGTCTTCGAAACATACATGTTAAGAAGGAGTGACTTAGTTGGACCGCCGCTGGGGTCCTGGTCGATAGGTCTCAGAAGAGCCAGACCTAACGGTCGATTTTCGACATGTTATCAGAGTTAACAGGGAGCTGCATGGTCTAAGCCCCAGCGGCGGTCCAACTAGACGGGGTACTCCTGTTTGTTATATTACCAGCACTCTTTGTATTGGTCAAAGGCTTAACAGAGGTCTCTATTCTGCTCTACTGATCAGTCCAATTCAGCCATCGAAATCGGTTTTTTGTTGTTGTTGTCGCGATTTTACTTGTTAATCCCAACTCATGACTAAAAGCGGGTGGTACCTCCTTAATACAATGAAGCCGATACATCTTTGTGACGATCTCGACAGCATAGTCCTTGACTTTGCAATCCTTCTTCCGTAGTCCAAGAAAAGTTTTCACCTTGTTCGGAATCCTGTAAGTCATCTTCTCGTTGTCGGATTCCAAGTGCCAATAAGTCAAATGTTGCTTGTATGCCGTCTCATCGCCTTTCATTTGCTCCCTCATCAATGTAGTATCCTTGATAACCTTCGACGTGCTAATCACTGTGTCCACAAACGAAGGCATTCTCCCCTTCCTCAGACCCTCTACAATAGCATTGAAAAGTGTCAACGTTGTGTACTTCAAGTCGTTGTAATGATCTAGTCTCGTCTTGTCGTCTTCATGGAATTACCATGGGCAGTCCCACGTCCCCTCTTTTTTACTCGATTTTGTATAGAAAAATCAGTAGTCAGTCCTCGACTGACGCATTTGCTTCATTTTTTTTACTTTCCCTCCGGCCCCCCTCTGCAGTAAGGTTAAGGTTAAGCCTACCCGGCGACTGAGGGCATCCCGATTGAGCCATTCCATGAATTCCGTAGCTTTCTATTTAATGTGACACTATCGCATGATTCAAATTCAAACTCAAACAATTAGCCTGTCATGCTCGATTTGTTTTTTAATAAATTCAAGTCGTACACGTACCTTCCATCCATTCGTTCAATCCATCTCACTTTTTAAATGTTTTTGACGCAATGCCTCGCCGCCAATCTAACCAATGGTTGTTCAACCTACCGAATGAAGACAACACGCTGCCCAATTTGATTAAAGCCGCCGACCATGACGATGTGCTCTACATGACATACACGAAAAAGACAAGCCGAATGTTTGGGCGCATATTAACGACATGTTGCAAATACCCATCTAATTTGAAGAAGTTGTTAGGTCAAACATCAACATTCACCACGTGCCCTCCTCAAGTAGCCCAGCCATCCTAGCGGAGATTCAAATGAGCGCTGAATTTTGGGAAGCAGGAGAAATCACTGGAGCCAAAGCAAAATTCCTCGAGAAACTGAGAGACCTGAAAAACCGCATCCAAAAGGTCTGAAGTTAAACGACCTACTCGGGAATCAAAGAAAGCTTTGCAACGAATATCCAATCATCCTTGTTCAAACGTACATTGATTTAGTCAGGTTTGTCAAGATTGAGGTTAAAGGTGCGATCCACACCAACACGTCCAAAATCCCGGTCACCCGTCTCGGCAAAACCCGCTGCATGTCGCTGCAGCAGAGCTTCAATCAACCACCGGTCGAACGACCGACCGAAGAAACACATCAAGAAGAGTTTGAGTTTGACACAAAGATTAGTAGAATTATGTTCTACTGCGCCGAAGGCATGCTTTTACTTCACTAGGAAAGACAGGCGGCACTACTGGCCGCCTGTTCAAGTAGAAGGGTTTCTCATGTGTGGCATGAGGACTGTACAAAAATAAAAATAAATCCAGAGAAAGGAAATAGAAAATGGTAGCAGGTTCTTGCCCCGATCGTTGCATTACATCCTGCGCCCTGGGTCATTGCTCATTCAAGGGAAGTGTGCATAATGATCCAAAATGTTGAGGTGCTGCCGTTGCACCGAAGATAATCGTGCCCGAAGCAGTGGTTCTGAAGTGGTTGACATTTATTCTCAATCCAGCGCGCTGTTGTGGGGATTTCTGCATCACTCAGGTTGTAGTGAATGCTGAATGGAGGGGATGTCAATTTGCTCAAGGTATTAATGTTGATGATGAAGTAGTTGACTTCCATTCTGGTCCAATGTCTCGTCCGATTGCTTTCCCATGAAGACTCCGATGTGGGAATTTCTGCTCAACCCAGGTTGTTGCCACATTTGAGAGTGCATGGAAAGAATCAATGGAAGAAGTTCCATTGTGGGGATTTCTGTTGACCTCAGGTTGTTGCCACTATGGGTATTGGATGGTAGAAGGGTCATTTTGGTCGGTTTTTTGTATTGGGGGCTTGGGAGCATCAGCTCCAGTATTCCATTAGGTTCATAAGTGTTGATAGTAGTGATTTTTTTGTTGTAAAGTGTATCGGTGTGTTTTCCATGATGTAATTGGTCGTGCCGTTCGTCATGGTCGATCTTTTTATTGTTTCCGATCCCGACTACGACAGTTCTGATGACTGGTCAGACGAAAAGTTATGGTGCGCAACCTCCCTGTGAAAGTTTTTAAAAGTAATGCGGAAAGGAAAGTCTGTAAGGCAACACGCGATGAAATAAAAATCATCAATGAGGTGGAAACTGAGCCAGGCAGTAATGTCGGAGAAGTCTTCCGAGATTGGAGAGACAAACAGAATTCTTAATATTTTAAATTTAACCACTCTGGCGCCATGCCGGCTCGTCGCAGATGTTCCGAATGGACTCCAATCCCCATTCATCCCATCCTCACAATCCCAACCAGGGCTTGTGACACGCATCAAATGCCTACGCGTGATGCATTGCATTGAAGAACCAATGTGTTATTGGTGACGCGTTACGCGCTGCATTTATGTGGAACTTGATGCTGACAACCACAGGTTGGTCATTGTCAAAGATGGGAGTGTTGCTAATTCCGTCTCTGACCTTCGCCTTAAAAGAATCCATGTCCTTATTTCTGGGATTGTAGAAAAATCCATTCCTTCCTCTCCTTGGCCGTGCCTGGGATTTCGGATCACCTTCCAATTCCAACTTGCAGCTCAGGTCGATGACATTGTCATCGCCGGTGATGTCCACAACCTCAACAGTTTCAGAACCCATGCCAGCCAGTTTGTGAAAGAATCCATCGAGTGTGTGTGGCAGCCCAAGAGGTCTGTGTTTTCTCCTTGCCAGTTTGTCACTGGTGAAGATGAACCAGCAACGTTGCCAACCGTGACTGAAAATGTGACAGTTGGTTACGGATCCCGCTTCTGATCCCGAACCTGATACTGATCCCGAGCCTGAACCTGAGCCGGAAAATGAGGATGAACCTAAACCTACGACTCCAGATGATGATATTCTTGAAGCCCCGGATTGTGATGGAACATAGGTAATAGGGCCTACTGGTTGGGTTTTTCAACCACCTGTGTTGGTTACAGATCCCGCTCCCGCTCCCACAGAAATATTTGATGGTCAGGGATGTGTGCAGGGGGGGGACCGGAGGGTGTTCGATCGGATTAACGAATTCCGGGTGAGTTTGGGATATGAAAGATTAGTCTGGAATGAAAGTTTATACAACGCCGCGATGTATTGATCCAGATACAACGCTGAAAACACTCCCCCAGGGGGTAGGGCCACTCATAATATCACGGAAGTGGGTTTTGAGCGAATGTGGGATCGGGCTATAAAGTATGGATATTCCACGGGCGTTGTTTGGGAGAATATTGGTCAACCGACCGCTTCAGGTAGCCACAGCACAGGGGAGGAGCAGTTTAAACAATGGGAGGAGAGTGACGCGACGAAGGAGGGAAATTCTGCTTTACTGAACCACAGAGATAACATGTTGAAGCTAATGCAATTAGACCGTTGAGAATGCTGATCCCGTCAGTTAAGTTTGATTGAACAGGCAGAGCAAGTGTGCTGTCACGTGACATGCCGGTGGACCCACCTCTCTCGGTCCCCCTTTGGAGACTGCATCAGAGCCGAGCACCCATCCCTCCTCTCAGGCTGAATGTGGTTTCCGCGAAACCCTACGGAACAACCGCTGAGCGCCCGACGCCCATCCATTTCGGGCTCCCTAAGTAATTCGGTTAGCTCTATGTAACCCAAAGGACGTGCATCGCACGCAAGGCGATACAGGGAACTTTAGATAGATACAGGGCCCTGTAGTGTGTGACAGCAAAATTTTGGCGATGACGTTGTGCGTTTTCCACACACGTGGAAACACCGGAGGAGAGACATCACAGCTCAACGGCAGTTAACGATGAGCAAACCACAATGACCAAAAACTGAAACGCTGTCGAGCTCGAGAGCATGACAGCATGAGATTTCGGCACTTTCTTGACGTAATTCGATGACCTCCACGCAGGACGCCCGCCCGCTTGGTAACTACAGTACGTATCGGTAGTGCGTTTTCTGTGAGCACTCGGAACCTCCATCCATTGATTCACATATGTGGCGAGTGACTCGAGTCCTCAGTCGAGTCCTCAGTCCACTACAGCAGCACATTTGACATTTGACACAACGATTGAAGTTCACTTTAGCTGTCACCCTATCCGAGGAACGAGGTGATCTCCTTATACGTGGCCTCTGGCAACGCGGAACTGGCGGCATAATTGATGTTCGTGTCATCAATCTTGATGCTGCTTCTCACTGTCGCAAGGATCCTGACAAGGTCCTTCGCAATGGCGAACGTGACAAGAAACGCAAGTATCTCGACGCCTGTCTTTCCCAACGCCGCTACTTTACTCCGTTTGTTGTCTCTGCTGATGGTCTCCTTGGGACCGAAGCTGAGGCACTCACGAAACGTATTTCCGCTTTGCTCGCTGCAAAGTGGGAACGCCCTTACTCAGTGGTGCGTGGCTACGTTAATGCTCGGCTCAGCCTAGCTATTCTTCGGGCTTGCCACCTCTGCATGCGTGGCTCTCGTGTCCCTGCTGGCACACTGAGCTACCGTCATTCTCTCTGGGATGCCGATGGTGCACTTGCACTCTTCCGCTAATTTTGCTCCCTTCTCCATCCTGGTTTTCCTCCCTGCACCCCCCTTCCCCGTCCCCCCTTTTTTTGCCCTGCTCGCATCCTCATTGCTCTCCCCGTACGCCTACCACCACCGCAGCCACTGCTTTGCCTAGCTTCGCCCCCCTCGCTCCTTAACGTATCTATTTAGTATTTGTTTTTCTTTAGCTGTCTATTGAACAACAACAACAGCTACTACGACAACTTGTACCCCATGGCAGTCAACGCTAAGCCTTCCCTGTCCACTATTACGTCTCCTGCTGAAGCAGTTCCGGAGTATCCCCCTGCAAAAGTGGAGGAACAGGCTAATGGAATGGTGCTTGTGAAATGGGGCGACGGAGGAGTGAAGCAGACGTCCGCATCAGCTGGAACGGAATATCCCTCTGTCTTTTCTGTTGTTGATAGCGACGGATTGGAGCCCCTTGTAAAGACATATGGTACCCTTCTTGGTTGCGATGGCGGTACCCTGACCATTCAAGGGACAACATATCGCATTGAGAGAATCCCGAAGCGGCGGCAAGCAAATGGTAAGAAGTCGCTAGAGGATGAAGCACGCTGGACAGACGTCACCGCAGCCCAACAACAAGCCCACAGAAGGAGACTTTCTCGATGTACGACGCCCTGAACGGACTGGACTTCGTTCATCTAGACTGTACTGTCGCGAGGAAATGCGTGGACTCTGGGACAAACTCAATAACTGGAGTGCCTATCCTCAACCTGACCAAAGGTCCGTGATTGGCCATGTGAGTGGGCCACCTGGATCGGGCAAGACCGCCACCACTTTTGCTTGGTTGCAAGCTCATGTGAAGTCAACAGGAAAGTCGGCTTCCTGGCTCTACGTGAATGAAAACCAAGTTCTTTATCATGCGGAGTTCAAGAGAAGGAGCGACAGCACTGTGTGTTACTACGAAGCAGAAAAGGAGACGCTCAAAATCTGCCGAGAGTCGCATCAAGGAGTCTTCGTCCGCAATCCTCGTGTTCGATGGTTATAGAGAGAAAGAGGGTTACTCCATGGTCAAGACTGCGGCTCAACTGTGGGCAGGATCAGGATCGAAAAAAGGCCAGCGAACCGTGATTATTCTTTCCTCCTATGCCCATGCCTTGAGCTTTAGATTAGAAGAGAAAACGGATGCGGATACAAGAAAGGAAGAATATCTGATGCATTCGTGGCCTAAAGAAGTGTATATCGATTCTTTAGATCCATTAAAGTGCGGAAGAGAGGACCCAGATTTTGGCCAACTAGTTTTAAAGAGGCGCAAAGTGGAAAGTACTCCAAGCGATAGTAACGCTGAGGCACCAGAAGACGCCGACAAGGAGACCGACCCGAATAGCACAGCCACCGCCCTGGCTACTACGCCGACCACCAGGGCCCTCGGCCAGGCCTCAGCACCCACCGCCCTGGCTACTACACTGACCACTGGAGCCCTCACCCATCTGAGCGAGGAAGATCTGGAAGATATTGATGAAAAGTTCTACTACGGAGGAGGCAGTGCTCGCTTTTTCTATGGCTTCACCATACCACAAATCAAAAATGAAATCTGGAAAGCTGTAGAAAAGCTCGACAAGAAAAACATAGGGGAGGTGCTTGCAAGAGGAAGTCAGCACCAAGAAGCACGTCATCGCCTTCTCGCCTTCTTTAAAGATGATTCTGATCGTGGCGTCAGGAAGGAAGTTGTGAGCCAGTATGCTGTGAAAGCACTAGTGGAGCACAGTGGTGTGCATGCTTTCCCTTTTCTTTATCAGATGGCAGACGGAAACCCTTCTTTCGAGGGGTGGGTCTTTGAGGCTGACTTTTTCTTTCAGTATGGCGAGGCCAGCAAGAAACATCAAGATTTTGTTCTGACAGTGGAGAGTGGAGGATCTATCAGGCTGAAATCTGGAGAATCAATCGCCTTCGATCACAAAGGTATGCTACACAAGAAAGCACTGGCGGAGGGAAAAGTTGATTTGCTTAACTACCGAAAGGTCCAGCAGCAATGCAAAGAGTTTGGGCTTGGAGGAAAGGGCTCAGAAATCAAGCTCCGTCAAATGCTACAAGTGCACTTCAAGGGGCGCTGCACAGGTGTCCGAAATGAACTCCAAAACTACTTTATGGGAGGCTTGTCGAAGATGTGGAAGCCTAAGAAATGGAACCAAGGAGGGTACGACGCGTTCTATGTCTTTGCTGATTCAAAAGCGAAGGCGAAGGATACGGGCATGGTCAACATTTGGTTCTTTCAGGTGACGAGAGGTTCTTCCTACGGGCTGAAGCTGAAGTTCTTTGTCGAGGTTGTGGAGCTGTTTCGTGCTGCAGGGCTGAATGTGTCGGACTGTGAAGTATTTTTTGTTATCCCGGAGGGCAACAGCACCCAAGTGTCAAGTGTTACCCCCCATGGGACAATGTTTAATGATGAATTCGGTTGGGCAAGAGGCCAAGAAGCAGAGCATGTTCGTGTTGTAAGGATGAAGAAGACAACAGTGACGGCCTAAACTTGGCTACTGTCACAGACATTCCATTCCAAATTACGGATATCTTCTGTTGGAATACAAGATAGAGGACAACACGTACAAGCTATTAACGATGTATCCTACGGTCCGGCGCGCATCGGCCAACAACACGAAAAATTGAGTGAAAATGGCGCTGCATGACCTCTTTGTTGACACTGTTAACTCCCTTTCGACAGCTTGACTTTGCTGTGAGCCCTTTCTATAAGTCTATCAGTGGCATCGCCGCTTATCCTGCCACCTTTGGAGCACCAGAGGCTTAGAGATAACATGGTGGCAAAAAATCAGCGATACGGCTGTTTAAGCCTTCCTGAGCACCTATGAGTGGCAGGTTAAGTCTCTGCACCTTCTTTACTATTTTCCCAACAAGTTTGTTTATTGGCTGCTATCGCCGAAAAGACCCAGAAGAGGTGCAAGAAGCACCATCTTGATAGGCGATTTTGCTCGATTTTTCTTGTTGTTTGCCGATGCGCGCCGGGCTGTGAGATACATCGTTAATTTAAAGCCCTTAATCAACATTCCTTGAATCTTGTGACTTCAATCACAGTTCGCCCGGCGCAAGTTTCCTCGGAATCAAACAGCTTGTAAACAATTAACTTCACCACTTGCTAGTCATCCTTGTAAACAAGTTCATTCATGCCATCCAATGCAAACTTCGCCAAGTTGTTAATGTCCGGTGCATTCACACAGGCAAACGGCATCCTCGCCTTGACCGCGCGCAACCTATCCTTGCCTTCAAAATGAGTGTTCGGTCTTCTCATGTAGAATTTGATGCTGACAACCACAGGTTGGTCAGAGTCAAAGATGGGAGGTGCTGAGTCCGTCTCCAATCTTTGCCCTGAAAGAATCCATGTCCTTGTTCCTGGGATTGTAGAAAAAACCAGTCCTTCCTCTCCTCGGCCGTGCCTGGGATTTTGGATCCCCTTCCAATTCCAGCTTGTAGCTCACGTCAACGACATTGACATCACCAGTGATGTCTACAACCTCAACAGTTTTAGAACCCATGTCAGGCAGTTTGTGAAAGAATCCATCGAGCGCGTGTTTTAATCCAAGAGGTTTGTGTTTTCTTCTTGCCGGTTTGTCACTGGTAAAGACGAACCAGCCACGGTGCGAACCATGACTAAAATGTGAGACACCCTTGTTTCGGTAATTAGACCGTTGAGAATGCTGACCCGTCAGTTAAGTTTAGTTAAGTAGGCAGAGCAAGTGTGCTAACACGTGACATGCCAGTGGCCCCAACTCTCTTGGTCCCCCTTTGGGGACTGCATTAGAGCCGAACACCCATCCCTCCTCTCAGGGGTATGGGGAAACTATAGGATATACCACAACAACAGGGGACTGTCATACTGGTCAAATACGACAGTTACAGTGCAGTTACGTTACGTGCAGTTACGTTAATTGCAAGTATGTGCTATGTACAATTTACTATTTCAATTAGTGTAGTTAGTTACGTGCAGTTATGTGCAGTTACGTGCAGTTACTTAGGATTACGTGCCGTTACGTGCAATTACGCACCACTATGCATTTCGAAACCCATTGTAACGAAGTCCTAAAGTTGCCCCATACCCCAGGCTGAACGTGGTTTCCGCTACTGGAACCCTCCGTGGGCATGATGTGCATTGGTTACGTTGCCATTACTTTACGAGAGGAGGCAGACGATCAGGTTGTTACCGCGCTCCAAACCAGCTCGGATCCTCGGCGGGAAGGAACTCATTGAACGCTAGCAGAAGATCCGGGTGTTGGTGGAGAAGCTTTGGGACTTTTTCCATCAAATAGGATCGCGGGGCCTCCTTACGTTTGAAGCCAACAAGAAGTGCGACAAGGGTCTTGTATTCGATTGGTTGAAGTTCTTGCTCTGCCTTTTTCAAGAATTGATTCGCATCGGATGGGCTTTTGGTGGTCTTGATCTTGCGTCGTTCGTTGCTTGGTTGTTTGGAATTCAAGTCGGTTGTGCACTGCAGTCCTTTGGACAAAAATGATTCGATTGCTGCGTAGAGCTGGCAGAGGGAGATATTGGGAGTAAGTCGCCACATGTTAAAGGAATCGCGCTGCTTGCACAGGGGACAGCTGGCAAGGATGCCGCCCATGGTCCAGCTTCGAATGCAAGTAAGACAGAAACTGTGTCCGCATTGCCCGATGAACGGAGTCATGGCATGCTTTTGGGTCGTCGCGAATTTCTCCAAGCATATCGGGCAGCTGAAATCCTTCTCTAGCGCATCCAGAAAGTTAGTATCGATTACAGTAGTTGACTTGCTTGTTGTTGCTGTTGCGGCTGTTGTTGACGAGGAAGCCATGGCGATTTGCTCGAAGGAAATGATTGAAAATGAGACTGGGCTGTCACTCGGCTTTGTTGGGTGAGATGCATATGTGCGTTTGGCCGAAAACAACCGAACTTCAAAACCGATTTGATTTTGTTCATTTTGATTTTGGTTTGGATTTCAAACGTGGATATTTAGGAAAAGATTAGCCCTAACCCTTTTATTTCCTGGGGAAACATTGGCTGCAAACTGCGAACCACCACCACACAACCACCGCACCATGACAAACAACGGGCTTCAGATGGCATGAAAAGATGGCAGAACAGCAGCAACAACAGCAGCAACAACAGCAACAACAACAGCTATGTCCTCCCCAAGATGTGATTGTAGAAGTAAAGGGAACTCGTTTGAAGCACTTTGAACGAGTCTTGATGAAGCTGTTACCTCATGCAGAACCACGCTACATTCCACTTCCATCATCACCCCAGATTTCTTCGCCGTGGCCTCCATGGGACCATCTTCCTCCTGCTGCGCGTGTTCATGGAACCCTTCCTGGTCAACTTTCGAAGCAAGACCGAGCGACTAGGAAAGAAGACCAGCTGGAATCCATGATGCAGTGCATTTTTGCCTTGATGGAACAACACCGAAAAGAAACAAAAACTGGCAAAGATCCTGCCTATACGATTGTCGATTTCGGGGGTGGCTCGGGGCATTTGGCCATTCCCCTAGCACTGCTTCTGCCTCGCTGTAAGATTGTTGTGGTTGATCTCAAGCGAAAATCGCTAGACTTTTTGATTGCAAAAGCGGGGGAGTGCGCCAAGCAAATAAATTCACTTCCAGAACAAAATGGCGTAGTCTCTCACAAGGATGATTCCACTTCAACCGTCACTGACATGGAACCGCAACGAATCCTTCCTACGGCCATCTCCAACCTCTACTTCTATTTTGGCGACATTGAATCTTATCCAGGCACCTTTGATATTGGAGTGGCATTGCATGTTTGTGGCGAGGCCACGGACGTGGTATTGCGCAAATGCGCCTCGCACAAGGCTCACATGGTGGTAGCACCCTGCTGTGTGGGAAAAACAGCCTCCCAAACCAAGGATCCCTACGTCTTTCACGCCACGGGTCAAAACGACCGTACCATTCAGTATCCACAATCAAAACTCTTTCAAAACTGTTTGCCCTGCCAGACAGACTGGGATGCCTTGGCTAAAGCGGCCGACTACAATCAGATACTGGATCTCAAGGATCGACGCAATGCTGCTCGAAGGACTGCCAAGGGGTTGTTGGAATTGGATCGACAGCTCTTTCTCAATGAGAGTTATCCGCACTGCCAGACAGCGCTGACCCGCATGCATCCCCTAACAGCCTCTCCTAAACACGACATTTTGATTGGCTACTTTCACGAAAGCACAAGCAACAACAACAGCAACCATTGGTGGTCCGATTGTAGGACTTCAGAGACAAGCCAAAACAACGAAGAATGGCAAGAAGACAGAGTTATCAAATGGACCAAAGCGCATCTGCTGAACCCAGGTGCAGCCTCGGCTGACATACCGGCGACTGAAGCTGGAACGGAGGTGGCATCGCAAACAGGTCCGAAACATGAGGACAAAAAGACCGGTAGTAATAGCGAGGGTAAAGATAACGGGGTTCACTGGACGTGGCACGAAGAAGAAGAAATCAGAATACAGTTGCAACAAATCTTCCCAGTGTCGACAACCGGTAATTCGTCCGATTCAAGTCTTGCACCTTCCTCACAGCATGAGATAAGTAAAATCTCGAATACGGGCACCTCACATGGCACCTATGTTTTCCCAACAAGGCTGGGGAAACGAAAACGCAAGCTGATTCATTATGTGGCGGAAGAAATGGGTTTGGCTCACTGGTGCGTGGGCAAGAAGCAAAAGGAGAAAACAGTGGCGGTTCGCAGGCGGCACGTCATTACCGGTACAACAGGGTCTACAGCTATCGTATCCTAGCTTCTAAAGTACAGCTACACATAAAAGCAGCAAGTAAATGCACGGTCACATGGCTAGCAGATATAGATAGATGTTCATATGAGACAACAACAAAAGCAAAAACATCAAGGAACATGGCGCGTCAATGGTAGCTTGTTTGCTTGTGTACACAACCCACGTGTCCAAGCGATCCTTGAGGAATGATTCTTGTAAGGGAGGATGACGGTTCCACATCAATCGTCTTCTCCTCCTGCCAGTCTGGAAAGCCAGAGCTTGGCCTTCATTCTTTTCTTCTCCTCGATTGACTTCTTTGCGTCTTCAAAGTGAGAGACAATTCCCCAGACATCCGTTTGCCAACGACCCTCCAGCTGCATCTGCTTCAAGTACTGAACAGCTGCTACCCGAGACATCACTCCGTGCACACGCAACACTCCTATGCAAGCTTCGAAACACGCATCAGCCATGCGGGCATCCCCACAGACGTAGTAGTGCGAGTCTGGGTGCTTCAGGATGTCGCACGCTCGCTTTCCCATGTCAGCAATTTTGTGCTGCACGTATTTCTTTGGCACTTCCTTAGACCGCGATAGCGCCAGGTGTAGCTCAATGATTTTGTCCTTGTCTAACGACTCGATCAAGTCTTTGTAGATAAAGTCTGTTTCTGTTCGGCAGCCAAAGAAGAGGTGGATCGGGCCTACGTCCTTTTTCGATTTCTTGTGCGCAGCCGCTTTGTCCTCCAGAAAGCCCATAAGAGGTGACAGACCTGTGCCAGTGCCGACCATCAAAATGGGGGCCTTGCCATCTTCTGGCAAACGGAATGACGAGGTAGAGACGCTGATCTTGGCGCGATCCTTTCCAGCTTGCAGCCCAGCCAGATAGTGGGAGCACACACCTTCGATCGGGACCCCCTTGCTGGTTGTTGTTTTCAGAACTCCGACAGTGACGGTGACCTCGGAAGGTTTTCCAGTGTTGCTTGAGGAAGAGATTGAATAGTATCTCGGTTGCAGCCGCGGCAAGATCACCAACACTTCAGCAAGAGGCATCATAACATTCGAATTGGCAAGACCCAAGCTGTCTTTTCCAAAATCCAGCAAGAAAAGCTCTTTGAAATCTTCCAAGAATGCAACGATCGATGGATAATTTGCAATGAAGGCATCGACTGCATCGGTTGTCTTGTCGGCGTCCTGCTCCAATATAGTTGCCGTCGTTGAGTAGAATTTGTGAACAATTTCTGTGACTGTAAATTCTTCGAGAATTTCCGGCTCGAGCGTCGCTGAAAACTCATCCAGCTGCTTCTGGAAAAGTGCCAGCAAATCCACAACATTCCTTGCACTTAAACTCAGATCGACTTTCTGCTTAAGAAGATCGCGCAAGCAGATTGGGGTGGGGAAGAACACATCAGACGGGTCTTTGTCGTCGTTCTCGATCAAGTACAGCTCGAACATTTGCTCCGATTGCCACTTCACTGCCTCCTCGACAGAGTCGTTCGTATTGGATTTGAACCAATTCGATTTGTGGGGATAATTTTCCTGAGAGCGAGCTGCTGTGCTCAGCTCAAATTCGAAGCACTTCAGAAATCTCTCCACCATGGATTGTCGGTTTACTGGATAAACACAGAGATGATCCCCTGTTTCATATTTTGATGTTGGGGGTAGCTGGAAAGTAATCTTTCGGATGGATTTACTTCCTTCCTCGTGGTTTGGCACCAGCTCTTCGTTCAGGATGCACATACAGCCACCCGCGTCGTCCGGGTACTTGGATTCTGGAGCCGTTTGCCCAGTCCACTCCAACACATTCTCCGGCGGCTTTCCAGACATAATGCGTTTCGCAGCTGCAATTTCTTCCTCGACATGCGGTGGCATAATCATCCGCTTGACCAGCGAAATCCACTCAACTATGTCGCCGTCGCCTCCGGCCGCATCATCGATCTTGTTCACTGGAATCATTTTTGTGCCCCCGTTCGTCGAAATCTTCCTGTCCAGTTGCGAGCCAGCTTTGCAAAAATCAGGATACAACGTGGAACCAAAAGCCAGAACTGCGTACTTCACGTCGCCAAACATGCCGGGGGGTATCTGCTTTGCGAAGAAGTCTTCCGCGTTGCTAGGGGGTTGTCCCTTTCCAAAAGTCGAACAGAGGAAGACGACATGGGTAAAGCTTCGCTTTTTTACACTCCCCAAGTCCTTCGCCAGGTCATTCAGGGCAATAACAGTTGGCTTCAGAAGCTGAAGTTCTCGCTTCAGTCGGCGAGCTGCTGCTTCCGCGTTCCCAGTTTCTGATCCGTAGGAAATCAAGACCTTTAGCCGTGCTGTTTCCTCCTTCATCAGAAAACTCTCCACTGACATGTCGTCGGTGGTGGCCGTTCCGTCTGTAATGGATTTACTTTCTGACGCCGCAAGACCACCGTAGAAGGCGACTCCTTCCATGCAGTATTCATACTGCGGGAACAGCAGAAAATCTCTCATTTCCAAATGCCAGGTTGGGTTGGTTGGACCGACCAAGCCTCCGATCCAACTCCATTGGCCGGGGCACTCTCTGCCGAAATCTTCACGTTCCCTACGAACGTGTGTGCAGAAACTCTTACCGACGGTGTTGGGGTCAACGATAGTGAACCCGTTCTTTTGGAAGGAATGCAAAACAGCAACTTCCCACTCATAATAGGCCATTTGTTCCCAGAATGGATTGACTTTCGGGTCAATGCCCATGATCTTTGCCATCGGAGCGCCGGCACTGTATCGTTCCATTAGATTGCGAACGATTTCAGTAGAGACAAACCATCCGTTAAATGGAATGTTGGCGTAAACAACCCCACCCAAGTTCATTTTGAAGTTCGTGATGGCAGGCACAGTCGTCCATTTGTATCCAAGCTCGAGAACTTCTGGCCTTGTCGGGTGCTCAATGTTGACTTCGAAGATGAATTCCTTTGGAACCTCATAGATATAAGGAATCTTTCGACCCGGTTTCTTAAGAACCAACGGTAGGACGTCAAAGGGTGTGGTCGTTTCCGGCGGATCCCAAAGCTCGTTCGCCAAAAGATATTCGGTTAACTCCAGGTTGGCGGGATCTCCCACAAGACTTCCGTCCAGGTTTTTGTAGCATGCGTATCGGACAATCTGAGATGACCAGAAACGTGTACCCAGCGTTTCATTGGGGCCCTGTGGTTTGAACACGGTCATCACACTTTGGATATTGGTCCCTGCCGTGGCAATTCTCAAGTGCTCGTTCAACTCCTCGAAGATTTTCATGGGTTCGGTTACTTTACGACAATCTCTGACTTGCAGAGTATTCCAGCTGATGCGTCCAATGCACTTGGCCGAGTTTCGCCATGCCAACCTTGCGCCCAACTCAATCTCCTGGGCTGTCTGAGTGTATGTACCCGAAGCCGCAATTTCCTGTTCCACCTTGAGCATTCGCCGTCTCAGTTGTGCACCAGTCCAATTCAGCTCGACCTGGATCTTTTCGTAAAAATCTAGGGCTTTGGCAACCTTCTTCTCCTCGAGCAGCATGGGATAGTACACAATCGACATGACTTCGGTGTAAAGCACTGCATACGCTTGTGTGAGTTGCTTGGCTGTGACGGGATAAGGGTCGTCCTTGGTCAGTTGTTCCTCCGCCTCCAAACTGCCTTTCAAGCATTCCAACAAGTGTGCCCCGACAATGGCATAGGTAAATGTGGGGATTCTCCTTTGTCGGTGCACTTCTGCAAGCATATCCAGCGCCTTTCGAAAGTTGCCGGTGGTACCTAGTTCTCGAATGGACTTGACAAGCAGGTCCAAGGTTGCCATAAAGTGGATCGCGAGCGAGTCCATGTCGGTTTTGGAGAAAAAGTCCAGCATTTGTGGATTTTGTGCCAATAGCGTCCTGTAGAATTGCTCCCCAAATCCAAGACGTGTCGGCTGGTCCAGTCGGGCCCAGAATCGCGTGACGCCTTTTTGGAAGATATCCTTTTCCATTTGGCTGCGAAGACCGACATATCCGTCAATGGCTTTCATGGCGGTGATGCGAATGGCCTTGGCATAGGCACTATCCCGCCCGTTTTCTAAATCTTCGGCATCATCATCTTGGCCATAAGGGACATGAGTCTTCATACACCATAAGAATGCCTCACAAAAGAAGATCCAATAATGTGGCTCAACCCCACACCTAGCAAAAAGGCGGGTATAATCCTCCACACTTTCACATTCTAGTGTCATTTCTCCCTCCTTTCTTATAAGGGTAACATCATCCTGAATGGGTCTGTATGCCTCCCTGGACACTCGCTGTTCTTTTGGACAGAAACTTCGGAACACTCCATCCAGAAACCCAATCAGAAGTTCCTCTAGATCCTGCAACCGTGGTCCCATGCAGAGTGCCAATAGATCTTCATTCCTCTCGACTTTGCCAATGGCTCTCCACATTTTCTTTGGCTTTTTGCTGTAGGTATCAGGATGCACCATATGCCTCCATTTCAACGATAAAGCCTCGGAAAACATGGTGGTAAAAGCCAAAACTTTGTTCCAACCCTGCATGACCAGGACAATCTCACTAGGGCTCATGGGAGCCGTTCCATATTCGATAGCCAACACAGCGCGGGCATCATCTACCATGGTCGAGTAGTCATCGTCATCTTCTGCCATGAGTTCAATCTTGCTTTTGCTAGCTCGCCGTTCCGGCTTGCTGCTGCCGTTCGACTTGGTCCTGCGTGCATTGCCCTTCTTTCCATTGTTTGGCGGGGCCTGTTCTGCCATCTTGCTGACTGATTTCTAATGGATCCCTTTGCTAGCTTGTTGTTAAGTTGGGGTATCAATTCAATTCAGAATCGAATCGAACGGTGGGGCACTGTACCGCCGCTGACACCACTTCGCAATGTGGCAAATGCTACCGTCCCTGAAAGAGTGTATTGGAATGGATACCCTCCAAAAAGGTACAGTACAAGGCTGTCGCAAACTGGAGATGCAATAACCTCCCAGGAGCCAATATACCAAAGCTCTCTGAGTCCTCAGTCTCTCGAAAACTGATGCTTGACTTCTGATAACAAAGTGATGAGTGAGTCGAGTCGAGTCGAGTCAATGGCCAACCTCTGCTTTGATGATGCGTGTGTCTATGGAAAAACGTATGCATACCGTACGATATGGCTGAAAAATTATTAGTGGTGGGTTTACGGGAGTGGTACCGAACCTATTAGGCCTGCTGCCGGCAGTCGCCAACAGCTTTGATGTCCCCCCGACGCCAAAAATGACCACCAAAAGAACGCTTCCAAACAGCTCTGCGTTCTTAACTACCGTATGATCGAATTCGGAACATGGCTTGACCTCGGTGGTGCTGAGCACTGAACAAATAAATTCGGAACATGGCTTGACTACCGGTATGCACAGCAAAGTCTAATTTGGGAGACCGGTACACTGGACGGTCATGGCTACGCCCTGTTCCGGTATGGTACCTGATGGTAGTCATTGCACAATAGCTTGATAGCTTGAGCTTTGGGGCCAAACATGCCATCCACTGGGGTTGCATCAAGATGCATTGGCAAACAATTGCTAAGCCCTCCGAGGAAGCCGTTGTGTTGCTTCGTTGGCTTCGTTGGCTGGCAGCTCATAAAAAGCTAATTGAACTGTGTGCGCTGCCGCCTCTAGCTAGCTAGATCAACTGGCATTGACAAGATGAGCCTCCTTCGCGTACGCCAGACACCGTGCACCTTTTAAACGTTCACAGTGTTGCTCGTCGCCGTACCGGTATGTATGGAGAAAGAAAAGCGTTTTGAGCAACGTTGAACTGCCGCTACTTGCTAGCACCAACTCCCGAACACAACCTGGCCTGCTCCGACGATGCACACGTTGTCGTGTCCTCAAGTGAGTTTCAAAGTCTTGGATGTCATTCCCAACTTTTTTGAATCCTGGAATTGTCAACATGTTGTGGAGTCTCAACCTTTCAGAATGGTTTCGTGCCCGTTCCAACACAGGTTTCTCAAGGGCAGTCCTGTTGTTTGTTCATGCAGCCACTCTCCTCGCGTCAGTGGATGGTACTGGTATCAGTGAACCTCAAAAGTATGCAATGGAAATCATCGACTTGAATGCAGAAAACATGAAACAGCATCGTCGGTTAGGTCCCATCAGTGGCTATGTCCAATTCGCGGGCAATCTTGTGGGAAATACCAATAATGGATTTTTTGGAACCTCTGTGGACATCGACGAGTTTGGGACAACAATAATTGTCCGTGAATATGGAACTGACACTGTTCGAGTCTATGAGAACACTGCCAACCAATGGACCCAGAAAGGTCAAGACTTGACAGGTTTCCCTATCCTATTGAGTATTTTTGATAAGACTGCTGCAATATCAGGAGATGGCAACATTGTTGTCGTCAGCTCTACCACCAACCAAGTGGTGGTGTTCCAATATGACACGAGCACAGAGATGTGGATACAAAGAGGCAGTACAATTCAAGAGGTTGAGTTGGATGGATCGCCAATTGAATCGTTTGGTGTTTCCATTTCTATCTCAGCAGATGGGGACAAAGTTGCTGTTGGGGCTCCATTTCATGATAGCCCAACTGCAAACAACATTGGGTTTGCAACAACATACTTCTGGAACGGGGTCATCAATGACTGGGAGCGTGAGACATATAGAGATGATTCAAATAACGATGTTGCTGGTCTGTATGGAGAGCTTCGAAATGCATTCTTGGGGACAGCAGTATCACTCTCTGGAGATGGAAACTGGTTTGCTGTTGGAATGCCTGGATCTGGAATCTCTGATTCTGACTCTGCAAGGTTTGGTGAATGCCGTGTTTACAGCAGTTTGGGGTTAATCACACAAAGTATAGTTAATGGTGGAGCTATGTTTGGTTCCACTGTCCGTGACAATTTCGGATATTCGGTGGCTCTAAACTATGATGGAAACATTGTTGCAGTTGGGTCTCCTGAGTTTAATACACTGGAGTCTATACTTGTCGGCAAGGTGCAAGTCTTTCAAAGATCAAACACACTGTGGGTCCAATTGGGAAGGTAATCATGAAGGACTGAGAAAATCAATTGTGCATGCCACATGATATTTTTGTATTACTGACTCTGTCCCTCTGGCTTGTGATACATAAATACACAGTGATCTCATTGGGGACGAACAATTTGATGAATTTGGGACCTCCATTGATTTATCTGATGATGGCAAAACCCTTGTGGCTGGTTCAGACAGCGGAAGAGGTTATGCTCGCATTTACAAGTTTGATGGCATTGATTGGGTCCTTCAAGAAATCAGCAGGGCCCAAGGTTTTGATATTGATGGAATTAGGGAAGGTGATGAGTTGGGGAGTGTTGCTGTTTCTCGTGATGGGACTAAAGTCCTTGTTGGAGCAATTGGTTATGATGGTCCTGACACAAATAATGGACTTGTCCAAACGTGGAGACAAACAGACTTTCCAACTTTTTCTCCTATACTGAATCCTTTGCCTCAAGTTGGCAACCTAGGCACTGGCGGAAGCCCCGGACAGACCAATTTTGTTAGTAGGGCATTCACTTGGTGGCAGGGTGCCGTGGCCTATTTGAAAGATTTGTTTAATTGATGTTGTGTTGAATGATTGTCAAGGGTTTCATAGCAGCCCTGCTGTTAGTCTCTGTCGGTGAAATCCTCCATAATAGTCTCTCACCTGGACAGAACGACAGAACACGTGGTGGAACCACCTTCGAGTTGTTCAAGCCCTTCTTGTCGTGACAGCAAGCCAAGTCTTCTTTTCACGAGGAGCCAGTCTTTGGGACCTCGACGTGCCGCTATTATCCCGCCAAAGTTTCAGTGTGGGCAACAACAAACAGAATGGTATCTAGAAGGGGTCAGTCCATGGGGGGAAGAAATGAAGAAGAGGACGCCGACTTTCAAGTTGATAATCATCACTGAAAGCCCTACGGTACAGAATGTATTCATGAGCTGGAAAGTTCTGAGCTACACGCACGTTCACAAGACTAGCCAAGACACGATGTCGCTTTCATTAAAGCACTCTTTTCATTCCACTTTAGGAACAGTGTGCAATAGCGAATCTCTGTGCATTCGATATTTTGTTTTGGAGTTGATTACTACGGCATTTGTATTTCGGTCGGGGAGTTGGCATTTCTCGTTTCGGTTCCAGCATTCAATCGTCTTGTACTTCTTGGCTGGCTTCCTCTGGCTTCGATCACCTCTTCGATCAACTCTCCCGTTGGCATGACGTGGCGATTTGATCATTGGTTGTTATCGCGTAGTTCATCGTTTGATGTCAGATCGCTGGCATCAGCTTGGGGAGCGTCGGTTTCGAGATCGTCCACAGTACCTCTTCCATTTTGTTGGAGAGCAATAGCAAGTCGCGGCTCCAACTCATCGTTGAGTTGTTTCAACTCATCATAGCGTCGATAGAGCACTGCAATTGCTGCAATCGCTGCAACCACTGCAACCACGTAAACCATCAAGAAAAACTCTTGGTTGAACATAGCGACAGATGCCTTCAAGACACCTCCACCGCTGGACCCACCGCTGAACACAGTTGCGACCAGTGCAACCCCGCACACCCCAGGAAATGCATTTCGAAGGTTGTTCATGTCCTTCAATCAGCACCGGTACGGTTGATGTTGGCAGAGCGGTAGATACGGCAGCAAAGCAATCGATGAGTTTACTTGACAATTATATCCAAACTCTTTGAACGGCCGCACCGTTTCTGATTTTCTTTGTGGCGGGAAAGGGAACGGACAAGCGAATGGACGCGCAGATCGAACCAAGGAGAAACCACTCCTTCTTTCGTGAGGACAAAGTAAGTTTGCACATACGATACCCTTGGACGACGTTCTGGCTTGACGTTTGAGACTCTGATCGTGGCGACAGAAGCAGCGTCAACCTCCTCCGACAGAATAGCAGCGTCTCCATTGTTGGAATAGCTCAGTGGATACTAGCTAGTAGCAGTGCTTTGGTTTCTGACGAAGAACCAAGTCGAGGAACGGCACTATCGGTACTTGGTAGATTGCAATGGTGGGCTGGACGCTTCTGCTTCGAAAAGCAGTCGCGTGGAATCCACGATTTGCAATTCCACGCCCGTTTTGCACCCACCTAAGAAACCCTGTTTGTTGTCGCTCGGGGAGGCATGAACAGCATGAATGATTGAATCAGCATGACTGGACTCGACTCCACTCGACTGTCACTCGAGTCAATCACAATCACCGGATCCGAGAGATATTAATAGCGGCATTGGGAGGGGCTGCGGAGGTACTAGCTAGTACGCAGAAGGTCTCCCTTGAGTCTTTTGACAGCTGTTTGCTGACAGCGAGAAAGTGTTGCGTGAATCCTATATTTGATTAAAGTCTACAAAATCAGCATTTTCACCAGGAGAAACAACTACGACTTCGTGGCCGAGTGGTTAAGGCGATCGACTAGAAATCGATTGGGTTTATCCCGCGTAGGTTCGAGTCCTGCCGAAGTCGTCTTTTGTTGGATGAAAGAACGGCCAGACAGTTGCGGTGTGGCTGTCCAGTTCCTTTGGAAGAGATTGGTTGGTGCACGCTGCACCACCCCAGGTTTTGTTCAAGCCCGAGTTAGCCTTCGAGTGCCAGCAGCGTACTAGCTTGCTACCCTATGGGAACGGTGCCAAGGCGAAGTTAGTTGTTCAGAAAGAATCTGTGCTTGGGAGTCTGTCATCTACCTAGCTAGTAGTAGAGTTGCAATAGCTTTGACGTTTCCTACATTCTCTTGTTACCCGGCTTGGGTTGCTTCATATCCTTTCAGAAGACCTGAGTCGAGCCCTCTCTGAAGTCAAAAGACCCCGAGACGGACGAGACAGCACACGCGCCCAGTAAGCAAGAACCAGCTAGTGGTACCACTGACCAGCTGGGTCGAGCATTCATGTCATGCGGTTGCACTTGCCTCAGGTCTCTCCCATTGTGTAAGCTGCCTCGCTGCGGAAGGAGAGCCATCTACCTGACCACACGTTAACACTGCAACTAACAAAATAAATGTACAAAATCTTTTGTTCCTGTTTTGTTTTATTGTATTTTTTTTTACATGTTTCTCTATGTTATTGTTTCCCTGTATTCCTTCTCGTGGCATGGCATGGCATATGATATGATCTCTTCTAAAAGGTAAAGTTCTTCAATAGCTGCGGCTTTGGGTTGTGGAAGCGCGTGCTCCCGCCCATGAATTCTTCCTCGTCACTGTCCGAGTCATCGTCCAGCAGAGAAGAGCTACTGCGCTTGACGGAACTGGAAAAGGACCCCAACAGCGGCGCGGTATTGTTCTTCTTCTGGATAGTCATGGGCGGTGGCGGTACCGATGAGTACAACAGATCCGAGTCTTCACTGGACTTGCGTTCGGGCATTTTGGGGAGATTCGGCGGCAGCATCATGACCGAATTGGGACTAATGTGGCTGATTTCGACGCTTTTTCGACGTTGCGGACACGAGGGAGCCAAATGCGCGCAGTCAGTGTCGGAGCAGGCTCCCATCAGCGCCAGTGTCTCGGCCGTCACTTCGATGCTTTGTTGTCGTTGCGGACAAGCGGGAGGCGCCAAAGGAGCCGCTGCTTGTTTGTTGGGTCGTCGTTGTTGCTTGGGGCTGCTATCGCCGCAGCTGGTCCATCGATCTTCGCTGCCGAGGCTGTTGCTGCGGCCGACAAACTTTCGGTTCGCCGCCTTGTGGATGCGAGTAGGATCGACATTGTTCAACAGCAGGGACGTGCGGACGCGACGCGGTAGCTCGGACCACCGCTCGGCATGGTGACGGGCATTGTCTACTACCAAAGGAGCAAACGTTCGATCGGATTGCGATCGTTCCACAAGGAGTGCTTTGATAAACGTGTCCATGGATACTCCCATATTATAATAAATGCAGCTAGTAGGCGATTGATGTGTGAATGTAGTGTATGAACGGGTCGATCGAAAATGAGCAGTTCAGCGTTGATGTCGTCGTGAAATTATAAGCCAAGGCTGCAGAGGGTGGCGCAGATGCTGCTGCTACTGTTTCCGCAAGATGTGTTTGCTGAGATGGCGTCTGCTGCGCTGTGCAACTGTAACAACCAACCTTCTCCAGTGCTGGTACCATGCAGTACTGGCGCCACTGGAAAAAGGCGTACAAGTAGAGACTGGGCCTCTAAACCAGCGTGAGTAGGGTACAGTAGCTGTGAGTACACTTCGAGAACCGGTTTCGGATGCAACGACTAATAGTCATAAGGAACACACTATCAAGTTTAACAGTACAATCCTTCGCCAATGCGGTCATTGGAGTAATAATGGGAGAACTTCATAACCAATCAGCGTGTTGAGAGTTAGCAATAATGCCCCACCAAGAAAGTATGTTAAAGCTTATTTTCCTGTCAATGATCAGGGATTGATTTGAATGTCTTGGAACTTGGTGGAACAGATCGAAGATCGTAGTTCGAACATGTTCCGAGGAGGCTGCTTGGTACCTCCCGCACTATGCATACTGTACTGGTACCATGGTACGAGTTCGGTACCAAACTCACTACTCTATTAATTAATACTAGTAGCTACTATAGTACTACCGTATCCAATCGTTCCAAGAATCTGATGTTTTTCTAATTGCTAACAGCTCTTCTAACCAAAGTTTACGGTATTATTTAATAGAAGACTTTGTTTGAGCACTTCACTATCAAAATTTTGGTAGAGCAGCAGAAATTCGTAACATCTCAGGCATCAGGTGCCAGAGTAGACATCGAAGGTTCTTCAAACGGCACCATATATCCATACCGGTAGTTCTGAGTGGTGGTAGAAAGCAACCGACTGCCGTAACCAACCCAGCCAACGTTAGCCAGCAGCCAGCAACAGTAGCAACCAGCAAGGGGCTTTCCAGTCACCGTACCCCTGCTTCTACGTTCACACTTCGGCGATTGTTCTATTGCCTCTTCGTCGTCTTGGCCCATGATCGTATTTTTCCTAAAACCCAGACCCATCATGTTTCCAATGGAGGCAGTTGCTCCGTAGGAATGGCCTCCACTCTCTCTACAGACCTATGATATCTAGACAGCTATCCAGCTATCCAGCTATCCAGAGATGCGTCAGAAGCCATCATGTTGGCATCTTGGAAAACTTGCAACCTAACCTTCATGAAATTGAAGGATTGGGCAATATTCATTCCTCCAAGTAGGCAGTCTACTCCACCAGAAAGAGTTAACCTACCGTAGTAGTAAGCAAGACCGTAAAATGTGCCACCATGTTGCCGAACAGCCTGCAATGGGGTAGTATGTGGTAAGTGGGTATGTTAGCTTGTGTGCATGATACGATCGATGCCCTGGCCGTCTTATCTGCCTGCAACCCATGGCCACACCAAGCACGATCAGCCAGGCAGGACCATCATTCGAGGGGATGTTGGCTTCGCGGCATGGAGTTAGACGAGGCCTTGCTACTTTGCCCATTACGCGAAGAAACGCAAGCATCAGCTCGACTATCTAGACCTAGCTACAGTTTACTGTGTTAGAAAGATTACGGTGGGCCCTTGCTTCACTCGGTTGCCAGTTTTCATTACTTTCCGGTAGTTTCTACGGAAGTCGGTGGAGGGACAGAGTTCGTTCTCCATTTCCCACCAAGTTTCCCATCATCTACAGGGAGACCAATGCTTGCTGCCCCAGCTTCTCCAAGTTTCTCCAATGGGGAAGTCTACTAGCTGGCATTTGTTGCTTGCTTACTGTTCCTTGTTTTCTTGGTTGCTGAAGAACTCCAAGCCACTGGAGATCTAGCAAGCCTCTTCTGCCTAGTCACCGTCTACCGTAGCTAGCTACTAGTACTAGTGCAACAAAATGCTGTCTCTGGAATGGTGCGAACTTGGATTGGGTGAACATCTCGGTGGCAGTACCGGTAGAGCTGGAACGGCGAGAATTGAAGGCCTTTCGGGCTTGTTGCGCAACTTTCGGAACACGGCATACGGCATTCCCGCGGCGCTTCGTCACTCCCGCGGTGCCTCAGCAGCGCACTGACACAACATCTATCTCCAACACCTTCTGGGACTAACTAAGGTACCAGCGGTAACAACCTTGCTCTCAACAGCTTGCTCTCGGCTGGTACTGGTACCGGTACCGATACTCTCCTGTCTCCTGCTACGACTGCGGTACCGGATGAATCTGAAATGCAAATTTCATTCTTGCTTTCTTCGTCGCAGAGGCCAAGCGAACCATGGCACTTTTAAAAATGCAGTTCTAACAAGCAAACAATTCGGGTTGGAATTGGGATTGGGGTTGGAGCATACCGGGTAATTAATAGGTGCTTGGAATTTGGCCTGGTGTGGAGGCATTTCTGGGGGCAAGCAAGAACCTGTCGATGGACCACAACAGGTCCAGGTGTGGGCCAGGAAGTACGTAGGCCTCTCATTGGCCCATGGTCGGGTTTCACGAGTCAGGCTCGGCGTAGGTCCTTGTTTGATGTCTATTGGACCAGGAGGATGGGCTGGTCCTGGGACGGAGTTTGATAGATAGGGGTGGTCCAGGGTCCAGGGAGTAATCCAGGAGTCAACCTGGGAGCAGGTCTTGGTTAATATCCTGGAGATTGATGGATCAGGGGAAGGTAATGGAGTAGGATCTGGGTGTGTCTGCGTCCTTGCTTGTGGTAGAAGGCCAAGTGTTTGTGCAACAGAGGGCATTAGTGGGGCGGGGGTGATGTTGGATGATACGGTCTGTTGGAAGCACATTTGCCCGCTGAGGTCCGTTGTCCTAGGAACAAAAACTCTCGCTAAACCGGGAAGGCCTGGCCTGCTTTCCCAAATTTTCGCTCGGAATGCAAAAGATGAAGAAACTATTCTCACAACCCGTGGATGATTGAGTTGATTGTTCCGGACGGTTAGTACAGTCTTTGGCTCAACTCACTTTGGAAGAGAGCATCTGATCATCTCATTATCTCTCTTGGTTTTCAAGGAAGTTTCTTGATTTGCTGGCCACAATGACTATCGCAGCTGTTGCCGCTCTTCTACCCACAGATGTTGTCAAGACCGGGGAATCCATCTCCTTGGATTGGAACAACATGCTGTCCTTGAGCGACAACGTGAAAGGATGCTTGGTTGAAGCAACAGAGGAAAAGAAACAGGAAATCAAGGAAGACGAAGAGAAACTCTCGCCGAAAGATGTCGCTTTAGGGAGGCAGGAATGTTGTGCCTTTATGCGAGTCCACGACATGGATATTCCGAAAGAACTCCAGATGAACGGAAGGGATGTCGCCTCTTTGACTCTTCATCGAGCCATGCATTCACAAGCGGGACGGCGGGGCCCCGAGAGGAATGCTACTGCGTCCATGTTTTTCGTGGACATGGATCTCAAGTTAATTCTGGACCAGCTTGTGCAACTTGGCCTTGCGGAAGCTACTGAGGACAGTTCACGGTATAGTCCTGGACGCGAAACCGCCAACGCCTTGAAGCGACGATCGATTCAAGTAGATCCAAACTGGCCTGTTCGTCCCTGGCATGCAGCGAATCCCCGAAATCTAAGGGAAGTTTTGATCTGGAATGGAATGGTGCGCCGTGGAGCCCAGGGCTTTGGCAATGAATGGCCCATTGTCAAGGCACGTGGAATCATCCCTGCTCCTCCGCGCAACGTGGCTGAATTCTTGTGGGATTCCAAGAATGTACACAAATACAACAATATGAGTCAAGGACGTCGCGATGGCATTATCTTTCAAGAGGGGATCGATACCCCTGCAAATGAGTCGATCTACGGGTTTCCAGGGAGTGCCAAGGTTTTCAAGAGTTACAACAAGATCAAGATGGTTCCTCGCACTGTAGAACTTGTTTCCATCTTGCACGCCAGGGCCTTGGAACCACCGCTGGCAGCTCCAGGGACCTACATCATTGTCAATCGATCCATTTGGGAGAGTGACATGGGACAGCAAGAGCGCCGCACAAACGCGAACGACAACAACCAACTGATCCGAAGTGAAATCTTGTTGGGAGTTCAGCTCTTGAGACCATTGAACGGGGGTAAGGCTTGCGAAATCACCACAATTGCTCATGCCGTTGCCCCTGGTGTCAACAAGATGGTTGCCAAGGCAGCTGCGAACGTTTCTGCAGCCAAGATTCTTCGTGATATTCAGGCGCATGCTTCACAGATGTAGTAGGGCTTCCATTTGCAGGAGGACCAAGCATGTTGCTTATCAAGAACAATATTGTTCATAGCGCAATTTTGAGCCTAGAGCGAGATGTTAACATCATTATTAGTCTAGTAAACTAGCAGGTATCTTCTCACCAAGTAAGTCTGCCATTTCGTTAGTTTAGCTTATTAAGACCGACCACTCTCATTCTAGCTATCAGGCCTGTTCTTCAAGCTCGGCAGACAGGTGGATTGCTGAATGGCTATCAGCGGTATTGGAACGATTTTGCAAAGCTTCCGAACAAGACTAACCCAACCGAGACATCATCAACCATGGCGCACCTGGAAATCTCCCGGGGAGCTTTCAGCATTATCATCACACTCGAGACATCGGATGCAAGATAGATTCCAAAGGAGCTTCACTTCACAATTTAGCTGAATGATATTCGATTTGATTTTACACTATTATTGGTTACATCAAGCATCACAAGGCACTGGACGGGACATCGTTTGTTGTTGTTAACATCTAATGGAATGCGTAGTCTATCATCTGTATGGTGTTGTTGCTGCGTACAGGATGGGTTGGCGAGAGAAGCAGGGTCTTGCCTTGTTGTAGTAGCTTGTATCTCCTTCTTCCCTTATGCATTCGAAGTGGATGGCGGTGGAAAGTGGGCTTGTAGCGTCTTCATCAAACTAAAGCACTGGCCAGGTGCCGTGCGCCGAGCCAACATCTCCGGCACACCAGGAAGGTGAACATGCGTCAATTGTGTCAGTTCGCAAGACTGGTCATCAAGCTTTCGAATGATGGTGCACCCCATCAACATTTCAGTCCTGATCACCTGTTTGGCTGCGGCACTATCCAATGTGCCCTTGTCGTTCTCCCACACGGAACGGCTCACTAGAATGTATGATCCTTCATGCTGTTCCATTGGTCTGGCATACAACAGCACACTCATTTCAATGCCCTTGGGCAAGAGGCGATGTTTGTTCAAGGATTTTACAATCTTGGCACAGCCAGTGAACCCGTATGGATTTTCACTAGCTTTCATGTCCACATCGTCCTGTAGCACGTAGACATCCTCTCGCCCCTGACAGTGTGGATTGTACTTTGGGACCATGGACGAGTCCCACAGGTACTCCAAGACGTTCTTGGGGGTTGTATGCAACAAGACACGACCCTTGACAATGGGCCATGTGTGACCAAATCCACCATGCGAGACCCGTCCTGTCCAAACGAGAATCTGTTCTCCCAAGGCGGCCGTCCATGGGGAGATGGGCCAACCATGGCGATTCCGTTCCATGGAGGCGGCGGTAATGAGTTTGGCTGTTTCTCTCGTGGGCGTGTACCGATCTCCTTCGTCAAATGCAAGGTCATATCCGACAAAGATGAGCTGTTGAACAATCTCGACCAAGTACTGATCCATTTGCAAAAAGTCTGGTGTGGGCATGGGTGGTTGTTCTGGCGTTGGTACACCGGCCGCATGACCCGAGTGGGATAGCGACGACAAGGAGGGATCCGACGAAGAACTCGACAGAGTGGATGATTTGGGTGACAGGTCGAGGTCATGAACGCGCATGAAGGATCCCGACTCGCTCTTTCTGAGCACTCGTCGTTGTTGCTGGTTGGTGGTAGATGATGATGATTGCTGCTCCGAGGTGGATTCCTTTGTGTGTGGTGGTTGCTGTTGTTGCTGGGATGCAATCATTTCTTCGAGTTGCTTCTGTGTAGTCTCAAAGTCTTGCAGCTGAGCCTGGTACCTGGATATGGATGCTTGCAGTTTTGACTGCAGGTTATGTATCTCTCCTTGCGTTGCATGGATGCACTCTTCTTGTTGGTGTGCTTGTAGCTGCAGGTTGTTGAGCTTTTCGTCCTGTTTAGTAGTAGTCGCAAGAGCAGCCTTTCTACTATTGCAACTGCCAGGAGACAATGCCTCTTCGTTGGTAATAGTGGTGGCAGTGAAGGTCGGGGATACCCCGTCATTGGTTGTTTGCAGTAACAGGTGCTCTATCGAAGTTGGCACGGCTGTCTCCACTCTTAGTGTCTTGCCATGTTGCTTCTTTTTCCTCTGAAAGATGGAAACAACTGCCTTGAATCCCCGTTTCTTCTTCTTTTTGTTTTTCTTCTTGTCGGCTTGCTGGAGAAGCTCTTGGAGCTCTCTGGTTTCCTGGGGATCAAGTGCTGGCTGATGAGCAATGCGTTGTATCGAATGGACGGGTATCTCATTAAAAGCATCCTCTGGTTGAATGCCAGGCACCTCTTCCTCCGTAGCTGATGAGATCTCCACCACCATGGGAGGCACTGCAAGCTCTGGCTCTTTGGTAGTAGGATCTTCTTCGGGTATGGGTGGTGGAGTCGCAAAGGGCAAAAAGTCGAGGCCGAACAATGGCTGCAGCAAGATGGGGACATCAATGCCATTCCCTGGGGGTTCCGAGACTGTGGTAATAGCGGTGACATCCCAGCTGCCACTCAGTGTCAACGAGGTTCGGCTGCTGTGATCCTGCTTCGCATTGTCTTGCGAATCCTCTTCACCATTGTGGTGGTTGGGGTTAATGGCATCATTGGTGCTCCGTGTAATGGCCGCTACTGCGGATGGATCCACGCCAAGGACTTGCACCATGTTTAGTTAGTTAGTCTAGCTAGATTGTGGATTGTTACGTGATGAGCAAGCCGAGAATAATAATAACCATCCACGAGCTACCTCGGTACCGTAAAGAGGAATGATCAGTTCGTTGTTTCGTGATGGAGTGCTATCGATAGCTAGCTTTGCATGCATTCGGCATCTTGGTGGAAGTGGAAGGATGAAAAGGCGGTTTCAAATTTTTGATGGAATTCATTTAGAAATTTCGACAAGAACTGTTAAACCGTACGTAAATTGACAGGCTCGTCCGGCGCAGTTTTCGTTGAAAGTTTAGGGTTCGTTTCATGTGGGTTCGTTTTTCTAGGATGGACGAGCACTTGCTCGAATGACGTCAGTCAGATCCAGAAATGAGCCTCCACAAAACATTCACACCGAAAACCATCAAACCCTTGGCCAGCTTTTCGAGCTAGCTACCGGTAGAGACGGAGCTATTGAAGACCAAACCGAAAAGCGTCCAAGTTATCCAGATAGCGTAAACCATCAGCAAGCCAGAAGAAATGCTGAAGTTACTCCTCCTCCTTTCCTTGATAGCGTGCAAGATCGCTCTGTCTGCTAGTTTTTGCCACTCTTCGGGGGTATCATCTTTTCGTTCAAGATCTGGAATACTATTACATGCAACCAAAAGTGACGACTCGTCATCAGCAACGACCACAACAACACCCTGGACACTGGAACAACTCCAAGAACATGCCCTCCAAGAAGGTGTCGAATTATCCATATCCACCCTGGGTCCGGGGTTTCGAACCGTGGCACGGTCCACGCACAATTCGTCGGCCATTTTGGGGTATGGCGAAGGATTCGTAAGACCCAATGGGGATATTCTTCATTTGGACAAGATGGAAGTGTTTTCCAAGATGGTAAAGCAAGCCAGACGAGATAATCCAGATTTTCGAGGTGGAGGAAATACCTTTGGTGTGGGACTCTTGTTTGGATATCAATGCCTGTTGCATGGTACGATAGCACAACACAGGAAAAGCGGATTTTGCAAAAGTTTTTTGCGTGAGTTTTAACCGGTTTCCATTGCTCTTTTTGGGGTTCCTTAATTACTACTTCCAGGGGCTGAACAGGGATGCAAAATTGCAGAGTTTCTCGCCATTGACGACGAAGACTTTCAGCACAGGCGATTAGTACGATTCTATTCCAGGTCTGGCTTTGAGGTTATCAAATATATCGGAGATGACTTTCAGGATATACCCGCAAGGATGGTCTGGGGCGGTTGTGGGACCTTGATGAGGGCCAATATTGACGACCTGTTGCCGCTTTGGACGCAGATTCTTTCCAAATCCAAATCGACGCAATAATAATCAACAACATGAACGGACTCGACTCGACTCGACTCGACTCGTTACCTTTGCCACCGGTACACCGATCCCATGCCAAAGCAACAATTCGCCACTGTCGACGGTTCTTGTAGGCGTTTCACTAACTAGTAGCGGCACTGATCCAACAATCTGGAATACCGGAGTCTAAGGTCTGGAGAGTTTTGTTCCAAGACAAGTTTGGTTTGCTTTGAAGCTCGTTAAGCAATAGAATCCAAGAAAGGTTCAGCAACATCTGCTCAAGTTATTATTTCTAGATAGCTAGTGGAAAACCAGTGGAAAACCAGTACAGGCTCGATTCAGACCAGAGTTGGACGTCCCCGCACATCTCCAATGTAGGGAAGTGCACCTCCCTCAAGTTTCCTTTGATAAATTGTATTGAGGTACATGTATGGAGCAGATCCTCCAACACACTCCTGCACGGTTCCCTAATGGATACCATGGAATGAATACTATATTAAATTTTGGGTGTCCCATAAGGAACGATTGGTTGCTCAGCATGCCGTTTGTTGATGCAGGTGTCATCAACATGGAGGATCAACTTGTCCTCCACAGTCTAATGGCTACCGTGGAACGAATAAATAATTTGCAAGTCAAACAAGGGGTGTATGCCCCATGATGAATGCTCGCTGTTCCAGCCTGCCCTGAAGGGGCTTGGTGAAAAAGTCACCGCGCATCTCCAATGTTGGGCAGTAAACGACCCTAAGGTTGCCCTTGTTCACCTGATCATGAACAAAGAAAAAGCGAATGTTCAGAGCCCGAGTCCTCTTGCCCGAACTGCCTTTGCCATTCTCTGCAAGAATGATCGTGCTCTTGTTGTCCTGCATAAGGATGTTGTCCTCGACAACGATCCCCTGCTCCTCAAAGAACAACTAGGCCCACAGCATGGGCGACATGACATCGTCAGCTCCAATCAATTCCGCTTCCGTGCTGCTCCTCGAATTCAATTTCTGTTTCGCGGATACCGACAGCACCGCGCCACTTCCAAAGGACATGACTCCTCCTGTATGGGAACGGTAATCAGGATGGACTGCAAATGATGCATCCACCCACCAAGTGATGACACGGATATCATCAACATGGAGAATCAACTTGTCCTCCACAGTCTGGCCCAGAAACTTCAGGCCTTGGACCAACTTGCCACAGTCGTCAACTGTAGGGCTTGTGACACGGGTGCAAAGAACAGTAGTGAGTGTTTGCACATCAGGTCTTGCTCTCTTGCATAGAAACAGCAGCTTGGCTGCAAAGGTGTGATAAGTCTCCCTGGTTTTGTCACCCAGGGTGGCTCCATCGCCAGAGCTGAAAAGGTCAGCAGGAGCTGCACTTGGTACCTTTTTCATCTGCTCAAAGTCCACTGGGAATTCCGACACCATTTTCTTGACATAGTCTATCATGTCAATCATGACTTTGCCCGGATCCGAGAAATCGATCGTCATTCCCAAGTAATCATGCTTGGGTCCACACATGGCCTTAATGGCTCCATACGTGCCATATTTCCGGTTGAGGTGGTACTGGGGAGGTCTGAGAAAGTGGAGCTTTTGGAGCAGTGGTTGCTGGAAGTGCTTCATGATGATGCCCCGGTCCTTGCTTCCAGCCAAGTACCTAACCAAAGTCTTCACTGCAGTGGCATGATCCTGCTTGGTATCATGGGTGAACCTCACCACTTGAGAGAGAGAGAAGGCAGTGTTAGATCTGGTGTTGGCAGTGAGGTACAGCAGCATAGCAATATCTGAGGGATGAAAGGTAGGGGGCACCAGTGCTACATACCAGTACAGGGGAAATGTGATCTGCTGGCCTGGTCTGAGAGATAGTTGCCAGCGCCAGGAGGTGAAATTTGCAGTGTTGAATAATGGGATTGGCTAAACAACTGAAGGACCCTGGTGATGGGCAAATGGTTGCCATCCATGGATTGCTGCTTTTTGCAGTGGCTATCCATCCAGGACTTGTCGGCTGTGTTGTCAGACAAGACTTGCACATTGACATGATACAGACCTGGAAGCTGCTGGATAAGATAGCAAGCGTGAAGTAGTGTATCTACCATGATGGAGCTTTCAATCTAGCTAGCTAGCTAGCTAATGCTACAGTGTTCCTGAGGTAACTGCAGAATCTTGCCGAACAATAGATATAGGTAGATGTGTTGTCATAGCTGTTGCTGTCCCGTTCTGTTGCCGGTTGCGGGTCCGTACCGGTACGGTACGACTGTACACGTACGGTACGGTACGACTGCACTGTTAGTTAGCTCTAACTCTACACACCATTCTACACTAAAGCTCCAACCCTACTTTGGGATCCGCAACGAAGCTTTCGGAAAGATCGCGGCCATGCAATGGCACAACCGCCGCACAACAACAGCAACAACAACAACATCAAAGCTCTCGACGTCAAAGCTTCGTGGAACCGTCAAACACTACAAGTAACTAACAATACAATGCCAGAAGGAGCATCCGGAACAGCCTCGGGCGGCCAGCTCGAGGAAAAGGTTGATTTGAGTGCCGAGACAGAATCCAAACTGGCGCAGAGTGCCACTTTGGTTCAGGGAGGTCAACTGCGAGAGGCATTGGCTCTGCTCGCTGCCTTGGAAAAGCGTTGCCGTGTTGGAAATGATACAGACTCGCTTGCCAAAGTTTGTGAGGCGTCTCTTCAGTACTGTCGGGATGTGGGTGATGAGGAAGCACTATTGTCAACTTTGAAGACGTTGGCTACGAGACGCTCTCAAAAAACAAAGGCGGTCAAGGCGCTCGTCAGCAAGGCGATTCCATGGTGTCTAGCCGACCAGTACACTCCCGTCACTGTGGCCAACGACGCAGAGAAAGATGCTCGAGACAATTTGGTCGTTGCATTGCGAGATATTACGGATGGAAAGATCTTTTTGGAGTTGGAACGGGCTCGTTTGACGCGAGCTCTGGCATTCGTCAAGGTGGGTTCTACACGGTCCAGTTCTTTTGTAGCGAAGTGAGTTGTTATTATGGAGGCTGACCATCGTTATTATTATTCTTTTGTACAACAGGAACAAGATGGGGATGTTGGCAGTGCTGCGGATGTGTTGCAGGAAGTGCATGTGGAAACGTATGGATCTCTGTCCAAACGCGACAAGGTGGAATTCATTCTCGAACAAATGCGCATGACCCTTGCCAAGAAAGACTTTGTTCGCGCTGCCATTGTTGCCGGAAAAATCTCTCGCAAACACTTGAAGGAAGAGAACATGGAAGAGTACAAAGTAAAATTCTACACACTCATGGCCATCTATCATCGCCACGACAAGGACGCTCTGGAGCTGGCCAAGGATTATCATGCAATCTACTCGACATCTCACATTCTCAAGGAGGATGCCAAATGGACAGAGGCGTTGCAGAGCACAGTCTTGTTCCTGACTTTGAGTCCGTACAGCATGGAACAGCAAAACATGTTGCATGTGGTCAGTGAGGACTCCAATTTGGAGAAAATTGAGGCCTGCAAGTACGTCATGGCAATCGTTCTTGTTGTGCGTGTTGCTTCTCTCCTCTTGTTGTTTCTCACTGTCAAATCCTTTTCAATCGTAAACACACAGCACCACGGTCAAGTCGCTACTAAAGAAGGAAATTATCAACTATCCCATGGTAAACCAGAAGGAACTGGAATCTTGGCCTGCCTTTAAGGAAGGCGATTTGGAAGCTCACTGGCATGAGACCTTTCACCGAAGAATTATCCAGCACAACATTCGTGTGGCATCTCTCTACTATCGACAGATCCATGGTGCTCGACTGGCGCAACTCCTGGGCCTTGATTCGGAACGACTCGAGAAGGAGATTTCCTCCATGGTCAGTGATCGCAGCGTGTACGCTAAGATTGATCGACCCAAGGACATTGTGCGCTTTGCCGCAGCAAAGAGCTCCGAGGCAATTTTGTCCGATTGGGCTGCTGATATCGATAAGCTTTTGCATCTTGTGGAGACCACTACGCACCTGATCAACAAGGAGAACATGACGGCGCAGTAGAGTAATGTCGGGGTTTGTTTGGTAGTGCGCGCATTTTCAATCAGTACAATCAATCTCGATTGCATGGGCTTTACCTACAGTAGTAGAATTCAATTCAGTCATTCTCAACTCTAGCTAAATAGCGGTATTGGTCCTACAGTTGGAGAGACAGTCGCTCTATCGCATCGTTTCATCATTTATGTTACCCCGTATTGGGT
This sequence comes from Seminavis robusta, assembly GCA_903772945.1. NCBI lineage: Eukaryota > Bacillariophyta > Bacillariophyceae > Naviculales > Naviculaceae > Seminavis > Seminavis robusta. The sequence goes on from CAICTM010000207.1 coordinate 69,605, forward strand.
TCCACCAATCCCAGCACCACTGCCACAAGATAGAGCGCTTCGACATGCGATGCCAATGGCAAGACGTGTCCCCAATCCGACGACGCATCCCAGAGCGGCCCGACAATGAACTGACTGCTCACAAATCGCACACCGTAATCCTGACATGCCTTTTTGATGATGCGATTGTACCCCGCCAAGACGGTCGGAGACCTCCAATCTTTGGGAGGACAGTATCCGGCAATCCGTTCGTTGAGTGGATTGTCATGAATGGATCGTGCCCAGATTTGGACACTGCCCGTGGTTGTACTAGTAGTATGCACCTGCAACCGGTTCAAGAGTTTTCGAATCTGCAGGTTGTAGTCGCGAAACAATGCTGGCTTGTTTCCACTAAAACTGGCAGACCATTGTCCCACGGCAAAGAGAATACTGTCACAACGTCCCACTATTTTGTGGACAATGGTCTTGTTGTTGACGTCTCGTGGCAAATTGGCCTTGATCCATTCAACTTGTAGATTGTTGCGGGCCATGGTAAAGTTGAAATGTTGCACCAAACTGGCCTTGAGTGTTCGTGAATGACTGCCGCCGACTAAGCAGAGTGTGGTGGGTTGTACGGCGCGGATCTTATGAGGGCCTTCCCACCAGGCTGTTGTAGTTGTTGTTGTTCGAGCAGCAAATTGTGTGTATTGAAAGTTTTGGGTGTAGGGTTCGAATCGATGCAAGTTGGTGGGTTCGACACAATGTTTGGGTGGATGAAAGAAATCGGAATGGGAGGGATCATCGATGCGCAGACACCCCCGTGGTTGAAAGCGTGTCAATACGGGTGTAAAGTCTTGTTCGGCGACTCGTTCATCGGTCTGATGCATCCAATATCCCATGGTAGGACGGTGTTTATTGTTGTTGTGTAATAGTGACGACGTGGTTGTTGTTGTCTTTATTGTTGTTTCAATGACCACCTTGACATTGGATTTGAGGAGTCGATGATTGTGGAGTGGATCTTCGACGCACGTTTGTTGAAAGTCAAAGTTGTCGTCGTTGGAAAAGTCGTGGCACATGATGACAATAATCTCGACAAAGTAGAGTCCCGTGACGGGTACTTGATGGTAGTGGCCCACCAATGTGGTGGAATGTTGCGGATTTTTGTTCTTAGCGGTAGTTGTTACCCAATCATCTATTAAAACCAGAGCAGGACCTGACAGCCGTCCTCTCAGATAGGGAGTGGGACATCTTCCATTGCGATTCAGTGTAACGACAAAAATAGCGTCCTCTGGTACATGTTCCACGGAAACAATGTCATTGGCCATGAGACCCGTAGGATCCGTGGCAAGAAATTGCCGTTCTGGCTTGGGAAGAACCACCGTGTCATCCGTATCGTCATTAATGTCTTCTGCGGATTTCCACTGTTTGCTAGTAACATCAAAAGCACTTGTAGTTCCTTTGGCAGGTTCCAAGACAAAGACTCGAATGGCAAATGCAGTCAGAATCAGTGCCAGTGAAAGCCATGTACAAGCTCTGTCACGACCGGCCCTGCTACTCGATACCAAAAGATCCTTTCGCTTCTTCTTCGAAACCACTCCCACCATCCTTTCCTTTCTTTCATGCTATTATGCTATTGACGTGACGTCTTCATGCCAACCAGCTTAATATTCTATTGTAGCTACCGGTGTGTGGATATACCGCAATAGTTGGTGTCATCGTCACTCTTTTTTGTTGTTGTTCTGGATCTTTTGGATCTTTTGAGTCAGTCACGATTGCTCATCATTCGTCACTCAACGGACTGCCATTCATTTTCATGTTTTCACAACACTTCGAAACTCAGCCATGGCGACTTCAATTGATGACAATGACACGACAAGAGTTCAGCAGGACAACCACAAGAAAGCTAGCTATCAGAATAACACTACGAACAAGCAAGATAGTCATGTCCATGTGTTTCTAAGTCTGGAATACCACGGGACCAATTATGGGGGTTGGCAACGACAAGGCCCCAAAAATCACGTGGTGTATCCCAGCGTCCAGGGAACTCTGGAACAAGCAGCCACGCAAGTGTGTCGGTCCTTTCACACTAGTAATAGTCAGATTCCACTAGTGGCAACAAACGACGAAACGGGGGACTGTGTGGCGGTTTTGAGTCAGAGCAGTGGAAGAACCGATCGAGGAGTCCATGCACTCGATCATCAGTGTGTATTGAGACTTCCCTTTGCGGCAGCGTGTCAACACGAAGAGCCATTCCAAGACTTCTTTGTAACATCACCATCACTATTTCTCCGCCAACTCAATCAGGCACTTCCTTCGGATATCCATGTTCGGACCTGTCAGCTCGTCGCCAATCGACAGCAACGCAAACAACTACGTTTTCTTCGCAAACGGTACACCTATCTCATTCAACAAGCACCACAGCAACAACACAATCATGACGACAACAACAACAACAACAACAACAACAATAAACTACTCAATCGACCCTGGCATCCCTGGAACGATTACACCTACTTTGTCAAGGAGACCATGAATGTCGACCACATGAAACAAGCACTCCAGTACATGATGGGAACACATGACTTTTTACCACTAGCGTGTGAAAAAGGCATCAAAACCAGCAGTGGCAAAAATGGGACACGGACATTGCATCAAGGGACCATTACAGTCGTTAGTAGTACTACCGCGGGACAACAACCAGAACAACAACACAAACTTCCATGGTTCTCTCATGCCGTTCGACGACCACACGACGAACGAAACAAGAAAAAGAGAAAAAAGGAAACCAATGACAATAAGAGCAACAAAAAGGCGCTCAACAACAATGCCAAGGATGTACCAGCATCGACTCTGGAAAGCTCTACATCAACAACTACACAAGTAACACCAACACCAACGTCAGAAGCACCAGTGGCAGCGACAACAACAACAACCTCCGACACTTCACCACCCTGCATTTTCGAACCGCCACTGTACGGTTCTCGTTCACAAATACAACAACAACAACAACAACAACAACAACAATCATTACAAATAATAAACGAACGACCCAAAGTACAAGAAAACCAGAATAGATTGCAGCCGCAACATTACACCATCCTACAAATCGATCTCGAGGGGAATGGATTCTTGCGGCATCAAGTACGACGCATGGTCAGTGTACTCATCAAAGTGGGCGCGGGAACGTGGCCGCCCGAAATCGTACAACAAATTTTATCAAAGGGAGACCCCAAGTTCCTACAAGGAATGGCATTGGCGCCATCCCGGGCGCTTTGGAAGACGCGAGTCACGCATTCGTTCTTCTTGGTGCGTACTACTAGTGGGAGTGCTGCTAATAATATTGAGGACGCTGTGGACGATGGTGAGGACGATGACGAATGAGAGGATTTCAACTCGAATGATATCAAATCAATCCGCTGTGGTTTTAAGAGGTGGAGTGAATCGAATCGAACACTCATACAAACAACCACGTCACATCACTATAGCTCATCGCTGAGCTAGAGATTGCAGATATGCATACTCCAGCAAAGAACATTTATTATTGTGTCAACCTGAGGATCCGCCTATGGTACCGGTACCGGTAGCAACGTCTTCACGCACAAACCTTCGTTGCTCTTTCAGCAAAACCAAGACCGGAGGCCCAGTCTTGATTCACGGCCAGCTGGATCAGCCTTCGCTTCTTGCCCTTTGGTGTCAATTGCATTGCCCAGCCGCAAAGGCGAAGGATTCGATTCGATCCGATCTTTATCAATTGCAGCAAAAAGTGAGTATTCTAAATATTCGAATGATTCTTTGGAAAGATTAGATTACATGTACCGTACTAGAGTACGATGTAGACTACCGGTACCGTACGTATCATAGATTAGACTGATCATGAAGGCTCCGTTCAAAATTCAAGGGGGTCTGAAAAAATCCAAGTTTCCCATTTTATACCCAGCTGATTTTTTCGCACATTGAAACGAATAAACTCGATGTAGCCGGTAATTTTACTCCTATCTCTAACCTTAACACAGCAAATCCCTTTAAGTAAATTCGGCTTTTTTTCAGCGTTCGTCTCCTGTTCCCTCAGTTTGCTCCCTACTTGGATCCATATGACGAATACATGCAATCCAGCCATTGTAGCCAGCCATGGTACCGTAGGCAGAGAGTTACATTGATCGACGACAGTGGCAACAGTACCGAACACACTCAGGTTCGGCTTTGCTCGCTGCACTCGGTTACCTCAAATTGGATCCTTATGACCAATACATGCACAAAACCGAATATTGTTAATCCAGCCATTGTAGCCGGCTACCGTACAGTTACATCGGCGACAGTGTCAACAGTACCGAACACACTCAGGTTCCGCTTTGCTGGCTACACTCTGTTGACGGTATCATGCATTGGATCCTTATGACGAAAACATGCACAACCAAACATTATGAATCCAGCCATTATAGCCGGCTGCGGTATAGCTACATCGACGACAGTGGCAACAGTACCGAACACACTCAGGTTCCGCTTTACTGGCTACACTCCGTTACCGGTACCTTGCATTGGATCCTTATGACGAATACATGCACAACCGAACATTGTCAATCTCCAGCCAGTCGTTGACATGTATCTTTCAAGCTAGCCCTGGCGACAACACCCGACTACGTCGTGTGTTGCCGCCCGGTATCATTCATTCCCGCATTGCAACCTTCTTTTATTAAGCTAGCCCTGGCGACAACACCCGACTACGTCGTGTGTTGCCGCCCGCAACTCTATAATTTACCAGCTGCCATTCCCTTATTGTAACTCTAACCTTTACAGCTCCTGCTGGCTTATTGTGCTTTTGTGCTGAGTGCACTAACCTTAAATATTAATGATTTATTCCTACTCCTAACTTGTATTGAGCCATCAATGTTCAGTTTTGTTGGCTTATGACTATCTCTATCCTTATACTTTGGCTTCACCGGAATTCGGCTTTTTTTCAGCGTTCGTCTCCTGTTTCCTCAGTTTGCTCGCTACTTGGATCCTTACGGTATGACGAATACATGCACAACCGAATATTGTCAATCCAGCCATTGTAGCCAGCTACCGTAGAGTTACATCGATCCGTGACAGTACCGAACACACACTCAGGTTCCGCTTTACTGGCTACACTCCGTTACCGGTACCTTGCTTTGGATCCTTATGACGAATACATGCACAACCGAACATTGTCAATCCAGCCATCGTAGCTAGCTACCGTAGAGTTCATCAATCAGTGACAGTGGCAACAGTACCGAACAAAAGCAGGTTCGACTTTGCTCGCTGCACTCAGTTACCTCGCATTTGATCCTTATGACGAATACATGCACAAAACAGAATATTGTTAATCCAGCCATTAGCGGCTACCGTACAATACATCGGCACAGTGTAACAGTACGAACACACTCAGGTTCCGTTTTGCTGGCTACACTCCATTGCCGGTACGTTGCTTTGGATCCTTATGACAAATACATGCAAAACCGAACATTGTCAATCCAGCCATCATAGCTAGCTATCGTAGAGTTCATTGATCGGTGACATTGGCAAGAGTACCGAACACACTCAGTTCAACTTTGCTCGCTGCAGTCGGTACCTTAATTGGATCCTTATGACGAATACATGCACAACCGAATAATTGTCAATCCAGCCATTGTAGCCAGTTACCGTAGAGTTACATCGATGTACAGTGGCAACAGTACCGAACACACAGGTTCCGCTTTACTGGCTACACTCCGTTACTGGTATCTCATTGGATCCTTATCCGAATAACATGCACAACCGAAATTTGAATCCAGCCATTGTGGCCGGCTGCGGTATAGCTACATCGACGACAGTGGCAACAGTACCGAAAGTTCGGCTTTGCTCGCTACGGTTACGGGTACTCGCATTGGATCCTATGACGAATACATGCACAACGAATATTGTCAATCCAGCCATGGTAGCCAGTTACCGTAGAGTTACTCGATCGTGACAGTGGCAACAGTACCGAACACACAGGTTCCGCTTTACTGGCTACACTCCGTTACCGGTACGTTGCATTGGATTCTTATGACGAATACATGCACAACCGAACATTGTCAATCTAGCCATTGTAGCCAGCTATCGTTGAGTTCATCGATCGGTGACAGTGGCAACAGTACCGAACAAAAGCAGGTTCGACTCTGCTCGCTGCACTCGGTTACCTCGCATTGGATCCTTATGACGAATACACTCACAACGGAATATTGTCAATCCAGCCATTGTAGCCAGCTGCCGTATAGCTAGTGGCAACAGTACTTGATTTGCGCATACAGGAAAATGGGTACCGACACAGGAATCACCACCAAAACAGTAGGAAATAACAAGAAGGGATGAATCCGGTAGGAGGGTCCACTCTCTTGTGTGTTGTCGAGTAGCTAGCCTTGCTCCTGTTCCCTTTCAATGAGTCGACGACGATCCGTTCATGCTGTTGGTAGGGCTGGAGTTAACAGTTTCCTCCGTACACATACGTCCGTAGCGATAGCCTCTTCTTCCTCGTGTTATTCGGAGCGATCAATCGTTCGTTGGACCGCGACAATGGTAATTCATCGGCCGTCAGCAGTACAGCAGAGAAAACAACAAATAGATATGAGTTTTGCAGACGACCGGAGACTTACCATTGTTTTTCAAATTGCACCAACTTGGCCGTCATGGGCCGAGAACTGACTGCCATCCCACGGTCCATAGGATTCAATGAGGGATGGCTTTCGAATCTACACCGGAGAAGGATGGCTTGAGTGAGGCTTGGATAACAGAGGTGCGACCGATTCGATTCGAATAATTAAAACAACTCACCTGTTGACGGCCGAGCTCAGATTTATCTCCTGTTTACCATAGAAATCCAATGAGGGAGAGAAGTCAGCGCTGTACCTTCAATTAACACTCTTGATAATAGGCTTACCTCGAATCGATTGGATCGATCGGCCGATTGGATAAAGCACTCACCATGCATTGTTGTCGGCCAAGCTTGGATTTACCTCCTGTTTACCATAGGAATACAATGAGGGAGAGAAATCAGTGCTGCACCTTCAATAATAACACACTTGATAATAGACTTACCCGTACTAGTAGTAGTAGCCATCGATCGATCGTTGACGGCCGAGCTTGGAATTCTCTCCTGTTTACCATAGAAATTCAATGAGGGAGAGAAGTCAGCGCTGTACCTTCAATAACAGGCTTGATAACAGATAAATAAATAAATAAATAAATAAATAATTACAGATACCGAATCGAATCGATCGACCTTAACCTTAGTAACTTCAACGGTTCTTTTTATCCACGAATTGATCTAAATCTTTCGAAGAGAACCTGTTACTTAACGATACACATGACCGTTGATTCTGCAACTGAAGTGCGGGTACTCTATTTTACACAGTAAACGCCGGCAAATCGATTCCAGAGTGCTACTGAGGGGGTAACCAAAAGGTGCGTCGTCTCATTGAGACGTAATAGGAAATAGGAAATTTCGTCTCCCGGAGATGACCTGCTTTAGGGGTAAGGGTACTGTTGGGGGCAGAGGTTTGAATTATACCCGGCGTGCAATACTTAGAGGCCTCTGTAGAAGTCTACGTATTTGACTAGTATTGTATTGACGGGATACAGTCAACGCATGTACATGCACATGAAAGTCGCCTCGCTTTTCACACAAGTTTCGCATGAATGAGCGAGGGGTTTCGGGGCGAAGCAAGAAAGGGATGAGCGCGCGGAGCGCGCGAATACTGTTTCAGGTGTTGGTAATAAAAGATTTATGGAAACGGAGACGACCCAGGAGGCGTATGGATAGGAAATAGAAAATAGAAAATAGGAAATAGGAAATAGCATTAAAGGGGTTGAGAACTCAGGCAGTTTACCTGCCGAGGTTAAAAACATTCGGCCATCGATCAGAATGATCAATCGAATCCGAGCTTGTCATTGTTTCTTGTTTGAGCCTGTGTCGATTGCTTTTCCTTTGTTGCTGTTTGTTTCCTGCTCTAAGATGAGTGGAGAGAAGCGCCTACGAGATTTCTCCTTGGAGGATCTCGACAAGGAGATGAAACGAAGACGCGCACAGGAAGCCAACAGCTCCACAGCTGTGCTTCCCCGTGCTTCCAACATTGGCCAAAAGGCTGCCGAAGACATCCTCAAACGCCACTGCTTCCTGACAAAGGAACAACGCAAGTCTTGCGGTGAAGCCTTCCCAATGGATCTAGCAATCTCTCTCTTGAGACAACATCCAAAGTTGGTGGCACTTCCCTTCAACAAGGAGACTGTCTTTTCCTATTTTCTTCGAGCCAGCGCTTCAATTGCCACCATGGCGGAGATTTGCTCCATGTGGAAGGCCCATGCGCCGAAGTTAAGTTGGAGAAACAGAAACAAGTTGACTCGAACACCAAATCCAGTCGCAGATTTCTGCCTCTTTGGTCAAGGAGACACAGAAATCCTTCTACTTTTGATGGATGCATTTCCAAATCATCTCTCTGACTACTTTTTTACAACCACGAATGGTGCTATGTATACCCCATTGTACTATTTCTCGATCGTTGTGCCTTGAGGATGGTATCAGATGATTACCAGGCCGAACCATCGCTCGCTCTTCCCCAGACCAAACAGATTTTGGAGATTCTCCTGACGCATGACCACATCCAGTCAAAGAACGACTATCGCACTGAACTGCTTGCCCCGGCGGCCGTAACTGGAGCATATGGAAAGACGTTGTCTCCCTTCCTTTTGAAGATTTTGGTGGAGCACTCTACTGTTGATTCGTTGTGTACCCGCTTTCATAGCAATTGGACAATGCATAGCTTGCTTTCTGCAACAACCATTCTACCAAAGCTGAAGACCCTAAAACTTTTGGTGTCATCAATCGACACGGATGCGTGGGTTGCAACTCTGAATTACCTGCACTGCAGTCCAAATCACCTGCCTTTAGAAGAACTCGAGTTGCCAATCCTACCTGAATTCCTGCAAGACAGAAAAGGCAAAGATCTAATGGTGGCAGCCATGCAGTCATGCAAATTTAAAAAATCTTTGAAAACACTGGAACTGTACCTATTGACGCAAGATAGAAACAATGTCGTGAGTGGCCAAGTGCTTTGCTCAATCAGCAAAGATATAATTCAGTCCAACCCTGGCATCACTTCCTTTTGCATGAGCGAGTTCTCTTTGGACACTGCAGCACCTTTCGGCAATTTACTCGCAGTCGTTGCTAAAACTGTCAAAGACTTCATGGTCGCAAACGGCAAATTTTGCGAGGACGGATGGGAAGCTTGTCCAATCGCCCCTGACAGCAAGTTGGAAGAATTTGTTTTCGACTGTGGCTGTGATGGTGAAGTTTGCATCGAGTGGACACGAGGGATTCTGCAACAGCTCCGTACACTTCCAAAACTCCAAGCATTGGATCTACAATGCAGCACCAACTTTGGAGGCCTTAATATGGGCGAGGAGATTGCAGCTTCGTATTCTCTCTAAGGGTCGACTCAAGCAGCTCACTTTGTATTACTATAGCGATTCTCCGATTGAATGGGATCATGTCATCAGTGCGTTGAAGCAAAACACTTCGCTAGAATCACTTGACTACGAAAATGGGGACGACAACGACTACACGAAACATCGCCAAATCCGCTACTACACAACGTTGAACCGCCACGGCAGATCCAAGTTGCGGGCCCTGGGTGCTAAAAAGGAGGTTCTTGTGAGTTGCCTATGCTCTGTTCATGGGGATAAGTACGACGATTTCACCGAACACGATGTTCACTATGGCTTGCTCCGACAAGCTCCTTCCCTTTGGGCGGACGCCCTCTGAACTGCCGGAATCATTGAGTCTAGTATGACACAGCAAAAGTTGAACACTTCAGTCAGTGGTGGCGAGTCGGGACCTGAATTCCTTATTAGCCTATGTGGCAATGTAAAAGCAAGAAATAATATTGATTAGAGCATAGCGTTATGTTACTGCCTTGCTAGCTAGGTGCCCCAGAAACGGCCCAGTCAGGCCTTGGATTTCCATCACACGTTCATTCTTCGTCCGACCGATCACTGTCCCTCGCTAGACCTAACAATTGGTTCACCTGCACATTGAACTCGGGCCCTTTCGCAGGGCCAATCCCTAGTGAGCGCGATGTTTGCTTAATGCGCTCCTCGCTCAGTTTCAACTCTGTGTACTTGTTCTCCATCCCACGCATCTTTTCGATAATGTCATCGGAACTCAAGAATTGGGCCTGTCGCTGTGCCTCTCGGCCATTGTCGACATCCTGCTGGCACATAAAGTCGTACAGCTCTGCCAGACTGTCGTATGGAATGCGCGGCCCGTAGAAGAATTGTCTGGTAGACCGTTTCTCACCGTCGTCAGGTGCAGCACCATCAGCGGCACTAGCGTCATTGTTGTTGTCGGCTTCGTCTTCGTCCATGATGTCCACCGATACCTCCATATAGTCCTCACCGTCACCCTTGGATGGTCTCTTGCCACCGCCTCTGTGCTGTTGTAGAACGGAATGCAATTCACTTCGGGGCGGTGGAAGAATCGTTTCTGGTCGAAGCGACTGGATCATTGGTAGACACTGCTGTGCTGTGAATTGTGGTACGGAAAGCCCTCTGGTATATCCAGTCTTGACAGCTGTCTCTCGCAACTGTTCTCGAAGATGCTGGTTGAGACCGGCGCTGCCCAGAAATGTACCCAGCTGCAAGTCATCCCAGGAATGCCCCAATTGATGCGAATTGTGCAACACCGATTGTTCGGCTAGTCGCTGGTTTTCATACGATGCAGCGCTATGGTACCATGGATTGTCATCGTCACTCTCGACTTCATCACGATAGGCCTCATTGGTGGTGATACTCTCGTCATCGTCACCCTGGTAATAACGATGCCGAATTAACTCGTGCGCGTCGTCGTTGTTAATGGGTGTCTTTTTGGCACGAGGTTTGTACGTGCGTTTTGGTTTCTTGGCGGGGGGAGCCGCAGCAGTGGAAGCAGTAGCAGCAGCTCCACCGGCAGCGGAGGCCCTTCTGGCAGCCACTGGCGGAGGCTTTCGCTTTTGACTGGCATCTGTCAACACCTTGCGGCCACGAGGCTTTGTATCGGGTTGCTGTTGTAGTCCTCCTTGCAGTGTCCGACGCCTCGATTTGCTGTGGTTTGTAATGACAGGAGTGCGGACTTCTGTTGCTGCACCACCTCCTCCGTCACTCTCACTGTTACTGGACTGTGCCTCCAAGAGTTTGTGAGCCGGTCGACGGGTTCGCGTGGAATGACGCAGGGGTCGTCCCTGAGCGTCCAATTTGGCTTCGTCCTCTTTCTGTTCTTCTTCCTCGTCCTCCTCATCTTCTTCCATGACGTCGTCAATATCTGATTCGGAAATTTCTTTCAAAACCACCTTTTTTCTGGCAGAAGCTCTCGAAGGTTGTCGCCGACTGGGTGAACCGCGTCTCGTGTCTACAGCTGATTTCTTATTATTGGAGGCTCTTTTTCGTCCACGGTCCTTTTTCTTTCTACTGGCACTAGCCGCTCGTTTAATTTTGGGACTGGCGACCTTCTTGGCCACATGAATCGCACGTTTGCCAACATTTTCTTCCACCTTTTCTTCTTCCCCACTCCCGGCATCATATTTCATTTCTTCTTGATCTTCGTCACTATTACTATCACTGTCATCATCGGATCCGTCTTCTCGTTGTCGTTCACTCTTGTTGTCGTCGTCATTGTCATGATCACTTTTTTCGCCACTTTCTTCTTCTTCCTCATCTTCACCACTGTCATCATCGTCAGATGCTTTGGTTTCACTTTTCTTGCGTTCTCCCTCCTCGTTGTCGTCCTCTTGATCGTCCGAGTCGCTGGAATCCTCATCCGAAGATTTGGTAGCCTTTTTTGCTTCTGCTTTATTAATGGATGACGGTGTGGTCGTTGGAGTCAACCTAGCAGCGGCTCTGGCAGCACTGGCTCGTCGTGGCGCAACTCGGCCACCGCCAATGGTACGACGAGACGCCAGTGTTTGCCTTCGTGGCGGCTGTTTTTTTTGTGCTGGCTCTTTCTCCTGCTCTTGATCGGATGATGATGATGCTGAGGATGATGATGAGGGATCTTCCTTTTCTTCTTCTTCTTCTTGCTTCACATCCGACGCTTTCTTGTTGGCAGCAGCTGCAGCCAGTAGTTTGCGACGTCGACCGGGAAGTGGATCCGGTCGTTTCTTGGGGGAATCGGAGGTTCGAGTGAGACGACGGCTCGTGCGTCGTGCTGGCTCCTTATTATTATTGGGATTACTAGTTGTACTGCCACTGGGGCTGCTTCTCCTCTTGTTGGTGGGTGCTGCTGCAGGAGCTGCTGCCTGTGTCACCACTTTTCGCGTCGATCGGCGGCGTGCTCCACGGCCTTCATTCTCCCCTTCTTTCGGCATTGTTGATACTGGCGCGGCGACAACCTAAGCTCTAGCTAGCTAGAGCAGCACGATGCAAAGGAAGGTAGATGCCCAAAGATATCCAATGCAGATATGATATCCAATCTTATTCTGAAGTGCATCCACGCAAATGAGTGGAACGAGAGCGTGGAATAATAACAATAATATTGCAGTACCTGAGTAGCTGTGCTGTTTAATGCTGTAGTATAGTACCGGTACTACCTGGTACATGTAGTAGTAGTGGACGATCTGCATAACTGACCCTAAACTAAGATTTGCAGGAGCGTCCGACGGTTTTCACTCAGGATTTAAAAAACTTGAAATTCCCACGACTGTGGACCGTTTAAAACATGCCCTTAAACATGCCCTTAAATCTTCAACATGCCCTTAAACATACCCTTAAATAAACATGCCCTTAAAACATGCCCTTAATGCCTCAAAACATGCCCTTAGGCCTTCATTGAAACACCATAGAACATGCCCTTATCAGGAATGAACATGCCCTTAAATAAACATGCCCTTAAAACATGCCCTTAAATCGGCAACATGCCCTTAAACATGCCCCTAATAAACATGCCCTTAAAACATGCCCTTAATCGAACCAGTCGTGGCAGTTTTTTAAAAGCCTGAGCGAAAACCGTCGGACGGTCCAGGGCTCCTTGGTGTGGAAAGGTCTATGTTTGGAGCCACAGTTTGGGCCATCTACATGTACCTGGTACGCAGTTATTGCCAGGGCAAGAGGGGCTCAGAGGCAAGAGAGGTCTAACTAACTAACTAAGTAAACCACGCTGCAGTGGGTGAAAGCACGGCAATGAAGGAGATTAACCTCGGCAGGTAAACTGCCTGAGTTCTCAACCCCTTTAATGCTATTTCCTATTTCCTATTTCCTATTTTCTATTTCCTATTTCCTATTTCCTATTCCGGTGAAGCCAAAGTATAAGGATAGATATAGTCATAAGACAACAAAACTGAACATTGATGGTTCAATACAAGTTAGGGGTAGGAATAAATCATTAATATTTAAGGTTAGTGCAATCAGCACAACAGCACAATAAGCCAGCAGGAGCTGTAAAGGTTAGAGTTACAATAAGGGAATGGCAGCTGGTAAATTATAGAGTAGCGGGCGGCAACACACGACGTAGTCGGGTGTTGTCGCCAGGGCTAGCTTAAATAAAAAAGGATGTTACAATGAGGGAATGATACCGGGCGGCAACGCACGACGAAGTCGGGTGTTGTCGCCAGGGCTGCCTTCTTGAAAGCAGGGTGCAATCTCAAACATGTCGTCCTTCTTCTATCTGTCTTTCTGCCGAGGTATCGCAGCTCCCGCTGACTTAAATGAAGTTGATCGAAGACTTTTGGAGTGAACAGTGTAGGAAAGCCTACTCATTGTTGGATACCCAGGGGTTTGGTCTGGTGCTTGGACATGCATGATAACCTCCAGGATGAGCCTTGTGGAGGGCTTTAAAATCAAAATGTTTGGTAGAGAGTGAAGAACATAGCTGATGACCAGAAATGGGGCAGGACACTGCTGGAGTGGTCCACCACGAGAAGATTACATCAAGGAGGAGACCCATGCATGTCAGCAGGGTATTGATGGCAGGAGAGCAACATACTGGTTTTCAGTTGACAGAGTGGTGGGGCTCAAGCTGGCAGGTGATACAACAATGCCAAAGACCACACTGATGAATTTGATTGCCTGCCAGTGCTGGATCTATCTATTCTAGCGAACTCAAAGAATCATCATCGATGGATCCACAGAGTGGCACAACCACAGAGTGGCACAACCTTCGATTTACATGAAACCGCGCCTTTGGTTCAAAGATAAACAAGGCGCTCCACGTCGCTCGCTTGGATCTGCAAATTGTCGCATAATCTTCAAAAAGAGACACAGCAATGCAATCTTCAATCAAATCCAACTGCGCCGTCGTACCGCTCGCTCCCATTGCCGAGTCTACCAAGCATATCCTTATAGCTCGTGTTTTCATCGAGATGTTAGGCGGGTCACTCAATCAGTACTTCGGTCACTTGGAGTTAAAGCTCTTCGGAACTTTGGTGACTTCCCCCGACCACTGGAGACCATGCTATTGCCACTTAGGGATGGTTCCGGGGTTGTAACCTGCGTCAGCTCAGTGATTGCAGGCACGTATACGTGGTTTTGCCGCCACAGCGTATTTCGAAATCTCAACGTGAGAAATTCGGGAAGAGGACCTTCCACAGCCATCAACAGCGTGGCGTGAAACATATGAAACCCGTTCCACCCAAACGCAACTGTGTTCCCCCCAGCGAACACCTTGGCCATAGCGTCGGATTGATCGCTCCGTCTAATAGTGACGGGCAAAGGTACACCATTGGCATCGTTGGTGGAGAGCTTCATGAGAACAGTAAATGAAGCGTGGACAGCGACTTGAAACTTGAATGTCCGTAATGTGTTTGCATTCACAGGAAACTGGTCCCCTGATACTCTAAGCTGCAACCTGTGCTCTGTCTTTGCACCGCGCCTCACGTCGTAGCATCCAATGGGGATTCTCCCTTTGGTCAGATCCCACGCCATTTTCGTCATCTTCCAGGTGTATTCTCGGAACCTTCCCGCGTTGAGCCCCTGAGAGAGGATTACTGCATTAACGACAGCATTTGGAAGCGCCCCTGTTTCACGCCGATTGAATTTCAGTTGTGCGTTCACCATCATGCATTATTGGATTCCATACAGACTTACCTTTCGGGTCATTATATTGAATCATGTACTGCAGACAGAATTGACTATCGTCGTCCGGCTTAGGGCGCATGATGTAGCCCCCCATAATGATTTCGCCCCGAACTCGATCCAAAGCTCTTTCCATGTCTGGCACTGATGGATGCATAATGCTGAAGAAATTTGTCAATGCAATAACATTGCCTGTCAAAGGGCATTGGGTCTTGCGAAAATGAAACACCAAACAAAAATCCCGATCGTTGACAAGACCAACGGGAGAGCGAATAGCCACCCACAGAACCACACAATCTTCCATCGCTGCTTCGTCTAGGAGATCAAGGGAGCGGATTCTGGTTGGCATGGCTGCCTGAACCATCATTGGATCAAAGACAGAATAAACCCTACTGAAGGAATCATTGCTGCGCATTTCCTATTTCCACTGAGCGCACCCAAAGTCCAATGAAAAATCGGTGTAGAAGTCCGTTTCCCCCTTGACCAGGTTCAAAGGAGCTCCATCCATCCCTTCCTTTGACGAGATTTTCACTCCTGCGATCCTTCCTTTGGACGTCCACCCTTCTTCGTTGTAAGATTGGTCCAAAAGAATCTGCATTCGTCTGCGTGCTTCCTTCAAAAGTGCCTTTTCTTCGTCTCGGTTCATGATATATTCTCTATCCAGCAGAGCCATCCCGAAGTCGTCTCGGGACCTCAACGATCGAACGCCCTCATCAAGGTGCCGAGCCACAAGGACTGTTTTTTCTGTGAATTGATGTGCTTCAAATTGATCTGGAAGCATTTGAACGGTCCGTATGGTGTCCTCCTGTGGGTTGTTGTTGGTCTCCATTTCGTCGGCTATGTCGTCGACGTCAACTTCACCCTTCCATTCTTGAGGGTATCCCTCCTCCATATCTAACAGTTTGCCGTGGTTCATGGCTCCCTCAGGAGCGGTCTCTTTCTCACTGTCCACCGAGCTGATTGTATCGTCCTTAAAATCATCTTCCTCTTCTTCTACCAAGGGCAGTCCTCCTGGGGGTTGCTCCACGGCACTCATTCGGAAGATTTTTCCGTCCTTGAGCGTATACGCTCGTTCCGTCACTTGTTCAATGGTTAAAATCTCTCCATCGTCGCTGAGTTCCTTGAAGCGTTGTCGAATATAACTGAGCAACCCAGGATCCGTGCCTATCCGTACCATGCACAGCAAAACGTACTCGGTAAGATCTAGTTTCCCGTCCCCATCTTCCAACCCTAAATCTTCCATCAACTGAAGCTCTTCTGGAGTGACGGGATCATCAATGGCTGATTTGGCCTCCTCTAGATTTCCTTGATCCATCAATGCCGTTCCGACCGCGGCCATTGCTAATGCCATTAGAGGTACTCCAATAGCCGTTATTCCTGCAGTGACACCATACAACCATAGTGGCGATTCCTGGGGTATCATCCAGTGTCCTCCCGTGGATAATGTGGATATGGAAAAGTACAATCCCTCTTTGAAGGTCCATCCAACTCCGTATAGACTAATGATCACCAAGACAACCACCAGGGCCAGCCAGACCAAGACCGCTCGAATGGCAGCTCGCTGCCGGTATAGAAAAGCATGTATCCGCCCCCTCCATCTCGTTTTCCCCAGCAGGATGAAATCTTCAATTTTCTTTTGATCTTGCAGTCTGGAAAACCAAGTTTCACTGTCTTCCGTGATTTTTTCGGCGAAGAACCCAAGCGCCACACCCACAAAACTGGACCCAATCAAGACGTAAAAGATACTGAACCATATGGAGCGTGTATTGGGGTCTATCGGATACCCAAACCCAATGGAATACCCAATGTTAATTGCCTAAAACCAGCATTCCCAGCAAGATAATGAGGTAAGGTATCAGTGAAGAGGCAGATAATACATTCAGCTGTCCATGATACCCATTATCTGAATCTTACCATATAGAAACCCTTGATAAACCCCAAACCAAAGTCGGGTGCATAGGAGTAGAACAGCGTCCCCGTCAAGAGCCATGCAATAAAGAGCCCGAGGAAGACTGGCTCCTTTTGGTGCAATCCCATCTCGGAAGCCTTCTTGACATACCACTGCGTGCCTCCAAACTTGGCTGTGATGCCCTCCGGAGAGCTCATGGTGATGCTACCGTATACCGGTACTCTGAGTATAAACAAGAAGCTTGTGTTAGCAGTCAAGCAGTACTGTATGATAGAGTAAGTATTGATGATAGATGAAGAGGTGCGTAAAAGAAAGTGCCCCGTCCTTTGACTGCGATGCCTTTCGTCAGGTTGAAACTATGAAACTTTGCGTTGTTTGCAGAGCTGGCTGTTGGGTTCTCTCCAACGCTCCTTTGCTCGGTGAGGTCGAGGACGGCCTACTAGCTAGCTACCGGTAGCTAGCTACGATAGCTGCCGGTACGACGTAGCCTGCGATTGTTGTGATGATGCAGCTGGGGGATGGAGAAAATAAAAGCCATACCATGCTCACCGAGTCACCATGGCCAGGGCTTCAGTCAAAGAGCCAATACCAACCCCGCGAAACTGTTCACCACTGCTTACCACTGTCTTACAGTCGTAGCTTCTTACCAACTGTCTGTACATGTACCGGTACCACTGTTTTACCACTATTCTCCACATACAGGCCGTCATGGTTTACAATTACCTTGGCTGGCATAGGATGGCACTGGATTTCTCCACCCCCCTGATGACTCACTTTAGTCGGTGTTTAGTACCTGGTACTGTAGGCCCTTTGTAGAGTAGACACATATCGTACCGGTAGCATCGTAGGGTGCTAGTAGACACATACAATACTTAATAAAACGACTTTTCGTTCCACGGAGACACGGAGATGCAGAGCAGAAAGAGTTGTTAAACAAGCTGATGCTGCAGAATTACTTGAACAGCTGGATCCTTGTCTTTGCGGCAGAGCGGCTCCCCAGTCCCCAGACAGAGCTTTTACGAATTACTTGAGAACATTACTATTTTATTTAAGTGTCAGATTAATCTTGCAGTCCAGGCAGACAGCTTCCCATAAAACCATTCAGAACTTGGTAGCACAGTACCTTATTTACGGAGAGCCACTGCAAAATTAGACCGTCCAATCCTCAGCTACCCACACGGCCAGGTACGGTAGGCCAATGCAGAATGGCTACTACTAGCTACTAGCTAGTACATGTACTAGCTAGTGCTAGCTAGCTAGATGCGGTAGTGTCTATGTCTATACCGGTACGCGAGGAGTGCATTCAAGAAATAGACTACAGGAGCTCTGAAGGTTTTTAAAATTCCTACCAGTAGGGTGCGGTGTGTATTAGTATTAATAGGTTGCAATGTGGTGGGCACAAAAATCGAGAAAAAAATCGTCTGCAAAATCCTAAAAGAATTCCACTGATAATTCACAAGTAATACTATAGAATACTGAAATTGTTCGGGAGATTTGTTTGGGAGCAGTGTTAGAGAGAAGTGAAACCAAATTTGCAGAGGAATGTGATTTTCAGCTTGCTTGAAAACCCCAACTAATGATTGTGGTAATAAAATGACCAAAGCCCCCAACACCCAACACCCGCACCCAGCACACCAGCCGCTTGTTGCCTTTGCAACGTCATGTACTGTACTTCATCTATGAGGAGTACCGGTACCGGTAAACTGACAATGGGACCCTGCCGTTGGACCCTCCAAAAATCAAAGTGCCACGGAATCGAGTTGAAAAGAAGTGTGCTGAGAAAAATCACCATCGAACTTGACTTGAACGGTAGAGGCCTCCAAATAATCGATCTGCATCTCACTTGCCAACGTCCAGTTTTTGACGTTTGTGATGTCGTTTCTCGACAACAGATTGAGAGAACACATCTGCATGATGATTCCGCAACAGATGGAAAGCTAGTGATAAGGGATGCAACTCGGGGCCCTGAACGTACGCCTTGCGGAGAAGGAAGGGCCATAGTTGCACACCCAGACCCTCCTGGGATTGTGTTGAGGGTATGTGGGCGAACATTTTGTTGCGTTGACAATAAAACGCCAGCTTGCTAGCAATTTCAGGATCAAGCGGTTCGCGAGAAAAGCGGATTGTCAATGCGGTCAGGGATATGTTTCCGTCGAGACCTTTCAGAAAAGCGTTATTCAGACCTGCAATCTCCTGTTTGCGCTCCTCTGCATCGTCCGACAAGTGAATCTCTAGCCTGGGACACCGAATCTTCAACGAACGCAGATTTGTCAGTTTCGGCAAATTCTCTGCTAGGGATCTCCACCCACTCAAGGTGATGCTCCCATTCAATGACAAATCCAATGCTAGGATCGACTTGTTCTTGACCAGACCCTCCTGGACGGCAAGCAGCCCCGAATCGGACAAATGGCAGCAACTCAGGTCCAATCGCTGCAACAAACAGGATGGCTGTGAGATGTAGCGTGATATGGATTCAGCCCCTTGCTCCCCAACATAATTCCCTGCTAGCCATAGCCACTCCAGGGAAGGGCTCTCGCTTGGCGACGACATGATATCGACCAACGCGCGGATTCCATCGTCATCGATCTGACAAAAGGGAATTCCGAACCGTTTCATCCCGCTGCCTCTCAAGCCATGTGCAATCTTCTCTAGGTTTGGTGTTGAAATACCTATGCAGCGACTCAAGCATAGCCTTTGCAAATGTGGGTGTTCGATGACCAGATCACGGATTGTTTCTCCGGTGACGACGCCGTTCCACAGTGGTTCGCCCTCTTCGTCTTCGTTGGGGTGTAGGCGTGCCAGATTCAGCACCCGTATCGTCTTGTTTTCTTTGAGCGCCTCGAGAAGGCCTAAGAAGGTCCTTTGGTCGGCAAACTCCGTAAATTCGACTTGCAGTCCACACAGGCTCTGAGTAGAACGCAAGAATGGCCCCAGGATCTGCAGAAAGTTCGAGTCAAACTTGCATCGCCTGAATTCGAGACGCTCCAGTTGATTGCAGCAGGAAGCCAAGCCCTCTCTGAGGGGCCCAAGATTGTCCGTGTTCAATCGAATGCACTGCAGCCGGAGTGTCTTCAATGAAGGGCTGGATACTTTCAAAAGTTCCGTGAAAGCCACGGCAGCACCAGCTTCCAGCAGAGAGTTGCCCATCATGGACGTGAGTGTTAGGAACTTGAGAGTTGGATCAGCACCAGACTGCGAACTTGTCAAAGCGTTCAGCAAGGAGGGGAAAGATCCCAGGACTGTACGTCTATTCTGGATCGTCAGAGAGACAACGTTTCTGAGATTTGCCAACGACTTTGTGGCTTTTTCGCGCTCTTGGGAAGGAATGCGCTCAAGCATGTCGCCAATGAGATGAATTTCTCTGGAAGGTGGATTGCTGTCACTGTCTGGAGTGGAGAGATAGTCGCGGAAAATGTGTCCGTAGTGGTGGAAGCTTCCATCAGAGACCTCGCAAGTGACACTGCCAGATTTCAGTTTGGCTGCTGCAGTTTCCGTCACCTGCCCTTGAATCAATCGCATCATCCCAGGTTGATCGGCACGGAAGAAGAGAGTCACGTCTTCCACTTGAGATTCTCCGTTTTCTATGAGGTCACGGAGTCTGACTCCAAAAATAGCGGCTTCGGCCGGACAGCAACAGATTGCTTGTAGGCTCCTGACATGCTTGTACTTGGACAACGTAGAACCGTTGGACGGAATAAGCAGAGTCACGACCTCAGCTTGGGTCGAATCAACATCGATATCCAGCAGGTCTGTCATCTTGTTATTACACTTTCAGGTTGATCTCCAGAGGATACGAGGATCGAGTTACTATTGCAACAAGAAAGTGTCAAAGAACTTCGATTTCTTGTCGCTGATTCGACCGTTGTGATCCTTTAGTTAAAAAACGGCTGAGCTGCCAAGCAAAACCAGGTTTTTCCCCTTTCCCCAGGCTCTGTGTCGGGTTTCTAAGGAACTCCCAACTATTACTCCGCCTACCGGTACACCTCAAAACTAACTTTGGTGGCTTCACAAGAAAAGACGAGAGTTGTATGCACGACAAAGCAGGAGTATTGTACCCACTAGTAGTGGAGAGTAGTGACCGACTCGATAGTTTGAATAGCCATTCTTTGCAGAATGGTGCGTTTACGTGCTTTGTCTGTTTGCAGTGGCACAGTCGAATCGTCAGTCTGCCTCGTGTAAAAGCGCGCAAAACGCGGGAAACTTTGTTAGTACTGATAATTTGTATAGTAAAAACATGTCCACCCGGGCGACATTTGTCTCACATCTTTCGAGTTTATGGCGTGAAGTTTAGATGTGAAGGTCGTTGTGGATCGAGGCAAACCAATTTGAAAAGGTACCTCCACCCCCATCAACAGCCATGGAGTCGACCAGAGGCAAATGCAACATCATCACCAAAGTGGATCCAACTCTGCACATCCATCCGCATAGGTATCCCTGAGCCTCTGCTTGAACTGGATCCAAAACGGGCAACACTTTGTTAGGGCTTGTCGACAGTAGCATAGCCAGAATGCCTAGGACAGAGAATGACGAACGGATCGAGGAGGCCCTCATTCCCATGCTGAAGCGGAATGCCAGTATGCATGGCTTTTTTCATACCTCTCAAGTATTGGGCTCAACGTGTGAATCAGAAGCTGGACATGGCAATGGAAGATGGAGCTCTGAAGAAGACTATGTTAGAGTCGAAGTGCAATATCCTCAACCGCGAATTGGATGCATGTGATGAAGACAGAGCCAAGTACTCACCTATCACCAGATCAAGCTGGAGCATAGAAAGATCTCACAGAGGAGACAGTCAATTATCAGGCTCAGTGATGGAAGGAAGAAAGTCTTCTTCATTTGTGTGGAGACAGAGGAACAGAAAGAGTACAAACCAGATCCAACGAAGCCGCCGCCAACCGAAAAGCAGAGAACTGCATACTTCCAGAGGCAATACAACACATGGGCCAACCGGGCAGACCGTGTGATGAGGCTGCATGAGGTTCGTGAGGATAGTGAGACCGAAGAAAAGAAGGAAGAACAACAACAACCACAGCCCAATGGCACTGACCAAGACGAGTAACCGACACTACTGCAGTGTAACATCGCCAAGCAGGACCAGTTACCACCTACCAGCAATGGACATGCCCAGA
>CAICTM010000208.1:0-91414 GCA_903772945.1 Seminavis robusta
CAATCTTACTGAGAGAAGGTCTGTATATTTTCTGCAGAAGAGCCAAGAGAAGTTGGGGCCCATTGTGTTTGCTCGAGGAACATATGATTCAATTCTTCCTGGAGTGCATCAGTGCAAGAGTTCAAGACAGCCTTCCCGACCAGGCAAGGTTTGTTAGATCATACTTGCAAACAGGATGTTTCTGCAGATCCCCATGGCATCAATGAGTCTGACCCCATGACTGTGAGGTCCTGATGCCATTTTTCCATCATAGACTCTGAGACCTGTCCAGGAACAGTGAACATGTTGATTTTATTAATAGTGTTAGTATTAAGGTCTCCAACAACAAGCTGGAAGACCCCTTCCATTCCATGCTCTGTTCATCATACTTTCAAGGCGATAAGAGAGGCTAGCACATGAGACCCAGAAGCATTGGACTCATCAGAGTGGAAAATAGTAGACTGTGGAATCCTTCAGTCCTTTTTTTGCATGCCAATTCGATAGGCTGGAGTGTGGTGTGTTTCAGATGGTCGTCACCATGGAAACCCCTGAGGCATAGGGTGCTTTGAGGTTCCTTTCCCAGTCCATCTGAGCCAGATCCTGTCCAGGCTCCATGTGGTTTATACCTCCAAGCCGAGGGGCTTCTGTAAGCTTGGTCTTCTCTTTTGGTTTCCCAATGTGCTGGAGGAGCTCCTGGAATTGAACTGCGGTCAATGGTGCTGAGTCATGGTTGGAGGATCAGATGGTGGATGATTGTGATCAGATTCAAAGAAGGCTTGTCTGAAGCCTTGTGGACTGAACAAGGATGCTGGTGCTGGTGCCGCTGTTGTTGAAGATGAAGATGCTGAGCAGAGGAAGCGTCGTCAAGGTCCATCAATAATAGATGATGGAATTGGAGGCAGTGAAAATCAACAAGGTCAACAGTGCGGCAATGGCAACAGAGCAATGGCAACAAAAGCGAAGGAGTGAACAAGAGCGCGGTGGCGGATGTAATCCAGTCAATCGATCAATCGAAGCTGGAGTTTATGAGCTTTCCAACAGTTCGGCGAATCGGTCGACGAGTTGTTATCCAAGCGAAACCGACATGCAATCCAGTTTCAAACGACCAACTGCAGCCAGCTACTTTCCAACAGTTCGGGGAATCGGTAGACGAGTTGTTATCCAAGCGAAACCGACATGCAATCCAGTTCAAACGACCAACTGCAAGCCAGTCTCGTTCTTCGTTCGAACGAACGATTCCAGTCTAGGTACCCGATCGCCCGTGCTGTTATCTGCCGTCTTTTGTCGTTAAACTCGAAGGATTCGAAATACAACATGCAAGCCGGTTCAAACGACCAACTGCAAGCCAGTTTTCTTCTTCGTTCGAATGATCAACATCAAACATCAACATCAACACGGGCGATCGATCGCATCGTGTTGTTGTTGTTGTTGCGTACACTCGAGTTAATGAAAAAGTGAGGAGTTTGCGAAGATATAACGCAAGCATGATTCAGGCAATTCAAACTGATAATATAGCCATTCGAAGCATGACTCAAAGCCTGACACACAAAGCCGAGCCTTCCATATGCAGTCGGAGCGCATTTTTTGATCAATTTTGTTAACTCGATCATCGCGATCTTTTCTGTTAACTCGATCGCGACCTCTGTTATCGCGACCGATGAGATGATGCACGGCTTTGACGGTGATAGAGATAACAGTAGTAGCAGTAGCAGTAGTGGCTCCTGTGACCGAGATAATAGGATCCTCATTGAGATTACGATCGTCAATAGGATTAAGAAAGGTGGACTCCCATAGGAGTCATATATAAGGATCCTCATCGATTTCGATTGACGACAGGATGGTCCACATTGAGATTACGATCGTCAATAGGAGTAAGAACAAGGGGATTGCTTTCGAGCGAATCCAAGGGAAGTGAGTTGCAATAAAGGGAAGGACTACCGATGAAGAATGCAAGAGGAAACTCATCAGGAGCAATCTGCATCAAGGAGTAGCACATTCCATTGACAACCATAGGGGATAGACATATAAGAAATAGAATGAGTAACATCTCATAACCTCGCATGCTACCATGCGACAATACCATTGTGCATTGATTAATCTAACGATCTAAGAGATGTAAAGTTTGTATTTCCAAATAAGTGAGCAGTTATTGATTATTTTCTAGAATAAGCCTGCTAATTGTAAAGCTGTAAAGCTGAATTGTAAGCTGTATCCCGTCGCAGAATGGGAAGCAACCAACAGCCACAGTCTTCGCAATTTTGTCGGTGATCCCTGACTGTACCGGTACCACTTCTTTTCTGCTGGTGGACGGGACAACTCCTGTGGGATGCTCTTAGCAGTGTCTCTATCAAAAGTGCCTCTGGATGGAGTAAGCACAGACTCCAATAGCGAACAACTGGACTCTCACTACTCAAACCGCCAAGTCCTTCTCTGGCACAAACTGGCTTGGATTTCGTGTTGAGGGGTGGGGAAGCCTATCAGCAAGCTGGGGAGTCCAAAAACTGGAAGCTCCGGGGCATTGGATCCATCCACAAATTGCACCTCTGTGGGAGTCACCTCACAGCCCAGAGAGATCCAAACCATTTGTTCAGTGCACTTGCTGACAATCTGGGATTCGCGTAAACGTCTGGGCTGGCACGATCTATGCTGCGAAAAACAATCTGGGTGATGAAGATTGCAACCAACGAACTTGGCACTAGAAGAGAGCAACAAAACGACTTTCTTTGGTCAAAAGCTGAAATCAGTTGTTCGGATCCAGCCTCCCCAATTTGAATGAGGTTCTTTCTGGGTTTCTGGGCAAGAGCAAGTATAAAAGTTTGACCATGATGTCAGTGTTGCTTACAGTACCAAGACCCAGGAGCATTGCAGGGCACAAATAAGGAGCAATCTCGTAAAAAACGGGGAAGAATTTTAGCTCTTGAAACCAACAATGATAGTTACTGTGGAATTACTCTACTAGTAGTACAATGAACAATGACAACTGGTAGACGCCGCCAATGGATAAGCATTCGACCCCTCACAAATTCGCCGGTATCCAGGTGTTTTCAGAGCTTTTTAAAAGAGAAGTTACTCGTAGAAAGCCTTTTAGAGGAGTGCTCTGATAATAAAACAAAGCCCGCCGAAAGTGCCAGTATGATGACTCTGCTTAAATTTTCACTAGTATTGCCTTGTCCCACGTCCCACCGTCCCACCATGCTGCATCGCTGAATCCTTCATTTCTGCTGGTACCAGGAAAACACCCTCATGTCGGTAGCTGTGGTAAACTTGTTTGTGAAGTTATCGTTTAATCTATCATTCTCTTGAAAATTGATTTTACCGCATCTACGTAGATCTAAAATCCTTTCTTCCAGCTTCGAGGTTCGTACACAGTGTACTCAGAGACTTTCGGTACAAGTACAAGGACAATAATGCAGAACTCAGAGCTCAGAGTAAATAATACTCGAGTACAGTTACACTCAGGTAGCTATTTCAACTGGTACTGTTGGCTGGAGGCTGTTCTACATACAGTAAATAGGGTGTCAAATTCTGTTTATGACACCGGTAATCGCCATTCGCCATAGCTTGAATCTTGCCTTCGATAAGTACCCGCTCACCGGTCCCAAATCCATGCAACCGCCCTCTGCTCCGTCTCTCTGTTTCATCCATCATCTACACCCTGGTCACAATTTTGACAATGATCAAATCAAATCATTGCAACGATCCGCTTCCCACAGCGCTTCTTCGCAGGCATGCCTCACAAGAAAACTATCTCAATAGAAGGCTTTCTCAAATGTCATCTCGCAAAATGTCAATCCTCAGCGCTAGCACAGGCACGGGGACCACCAAAAAGGCGGTGAAACGGAAGATGGTGCAAGCACAGAGTCAGAAAATCTTCTTTTGGGAAATTGCGTCCGAGACAGCAAATGATGCAGTGCCCGAGGTCATCGCAACTGAGGAAAACCACGAAAGAGCTCCTATTCAAGAGCAACAATCCACATTTGCTCCACCATCAGCTGCGGCACCCGACGAAGAACTGGGCGAGTCCATCAGCAGTCGACACACAACAGCAAGCAGCTGCAGTACATTGACAAACTGTTCAGCCTACAGCAAGTACAGCGCTGTCGGCAACGGCAGCACGGAATCAACAATAACCCGCTTTTCGCATGACAATCGGATAGATGAACTCATGACTTGGGAAGTTGCTCTCTCCATTGATGAACCATGAGGTGCAGTCTGGGGCGATGAATGAAGAACATTAGAAAGGTGCAACTATTGGGGGAGTTGGCCTGATAGGCTACTGGTACGATTTTGCCAAGCAACGCAAGGGCTGTATAGTGACGCTCACGTTACAGAATCCACTTGTCGACTAAACCAAATGCTAAGCAAACAAACTACTCTGGAAAATGCTGCAATCTTGTCGTATCAAACACCCTCGCTAGCTAGCTAGTGTGTCGCTACCGATAGGTCGTCCATCTCTGTGGGTGTAGATCCATGCATTGGCGAGTAAGCTTTGTCTGAAAACACCGCTCCACCGGTGGTCCCAGGCTCGAGGTGAAACAATCCAGCTAAGCTGCAATCGTAGCCCAATCATTCGAACCATTGGATGCTGCGGGGACCTTGTGGAGGGACGAAGCCAACCGTGACCGCAATGAGCTCGAGGACTAGCTTCGCCAGCGTTGACTTCAAACACAGGCTTGAGGTGGACCTCCGGTACTCTAGGTGTAAACGTTCTTGAGAGATCAGAGTGCCCAATGATGCAGGCGAGACAGCAGCAAGTTCCGGGAGTCACAAAAAAGTCATGTCCTTACTGAGCACTGGACTTTTGAAAAAGGCCGAGCTTCGACGCTCTCTTAGAGCGCCCCTGGGGCCAACGAAGACTGCCTCTAAGTCTACCTTGGCACATGGCCTCACAAACAAAAGGAGCAAAAAAATTAGATAGATTACCTAACACATACGATGAAGTATTTCATGGTGGAGTATTGAGGAGACACGAGGCATCCACCAAGCCACAAGCCCAGTCTTGAGAAGACAAGAGGCAAACCACAAACCCAGCCAGGACATTATGTTCAGGAGCCAAACACGAGAAGAACTCTGATTGCACCATCCTCCGATGCAGAATCCCATCAGTCACTTTGGAAGGGGGACAGCGTGCACAGCAAAATCAGGGTAGTTCCGGAGAGATTCTTCACTGATTGGCCTTGCTGCTGCTACCGGCAGAGCCATTTTGGCTGTCACAACAGGGGTCGAGTGGGGAGCAACAGCAGACACTGGAGAAGAGGCTGCACGAGGTGGTGCTCTTGGGGAGATGGTGACCAGAATCTCAAATGATGGGTTGGTGCAAAGATCATCTGCGTGGATCTTGACCACGAGCTCATGGGACACCTTGATGAGGTTGCTTTGAAATCAGGGTGCTGTTTGCGGGGCAGCATTATTGAACGTGGAACTTTACCAAGACGCACACTAGTCTTCTTTACGGCACTCTGCAATAAGGTTAGGAAAATCCCTACTTGAGTTCTACGATAAGGTTAGGGAAATCCTTCGGCTTCGTTCAAGATCGAAAAAATCCTTCGGCCATGACAACAACCAACTCTCCAAGGACCGCACAACACAACACTCCGCTCTACTCCTCTGGCCACTCGCTTGTAACGAAACACTCAATCAATCAACACCAACACGATGATGTCTGCTTCTCATAGTAGCATGGTAAATCCCATGTCGTCCAATCCGTACGGCCTCAAGGAAGGCGAAGTGTCTACGGGAACGACCATTTTGGCCATGCCGTTTGACGGCGGCGTCATGTTGGGCGCCGATACTCGCACATCCATGGGCTCGTACGCCACGTCTCGATCGACGGACAAGATTACCTTTTTGAGCGATCACATCTTTTGCTTGCGTTCCGGAAGTGCGGCCGATACACAGGCGATTAGTGACATTGTCAAGCATTACCTCTCTCATTTGACGTGAGTTTTTTTAGTATTTGGAAGTGAGGTGACTGTATGGTTTGGTTTGTGTGTTTCTCATCCTATACGTATGTGTGAATTTTGCAGCATCGAAACAGGCCGCGAACCACTGGTCAAGACGGCCGCTCATTTGATGAAGAATATTGTGTACTCCAACAAGGATTCCCTGAGCGCCGGTGTCATTATTGCGGGTTGGGATCCCGTCGAAGGAGGACAAGTCTTCAATGTCGTTCAAGGTGGTTCGTGTCTGAAGCAAAGCTTTGCATTGGGTGGCAGTGGTTCGCTCTTTATTTACGGTCTCATGGATTCCGAATTCAAAGAGGGCATGACCCAAGACGAAGCACGAGCACTCGTCAAGAAAGCCATTTCCCATGCCATGGCCCGTGATGGAAGTTCCGGTGGAATGGTCCGGACCATGACCGTCACGGCCGAAGGAAACAAACGGGATGTCACACCGGGAAATGAATTACCATTTGGACCTGTCTTTTAAACAACATATGAATGAAGGCAAGGCAAGGCAACAATCAAATCAATTCATTGAGACTAGTAGAACTGAATGATTCTATCAACCAATCAATCTGCAAATGAAAACCTAGAGGAGATTCTATTCAAGAGAGTACCGTTTGTCTCGATAAGTTTCTTTATTGAAGTAGCTGTAGCTCCCTCTATGGTTGGTCTGTGTCTATCGAGACGGATTCAAAGAGGTGGCGGATGAACATGTCGTTTTTGTAAATGAAAAATAGATACTTCTTTACTCTAGCTAGCTGGTCTTCAGAAAGACTGCCTAGCTAGCTGTGATACTTCAGGACACTTGTAGCACGTAAGGCTTGCAGTAACCGAGCGCACTGGCGAAGGTCGTTGCAAACATATTCCTTTGCAGATCATCTTTTGTTTTGGCTTTTCCTGGTCTCATAGCATACCGGTACCGGTACCTTATACAGTATCACTATTGCATACAGTAAACTCTATAAGAAGCATTAGCTACTTTAGCACTATTGACAATGGCTCCTACATGTACATGTACATGTACATCCAGCAGCGATTCTTTTTTTAACCCATTCGGTTCAGCCTTCACACACCGAATGCATCTCTGCTTTCATGACTTCCACGGAGCCAACATTCACAATAACTCACCGACACACCCATTCCTCATGCAGTCACTCATTCCATCTACTGGACTTGATAGGCAATGTTCATGCGGGTAAGCTCTTGGAGGAACAGTCTGCCCTTGCCTCGGGGCAACGTGGTGCGAATTGTCACCTGTGTGGGGGTACGAGGAAACACCCAAAACATGTCCACACAACACATGCCGGGAGTGACTTGGAAATGATGGGGAGCAGCGTCCCCAAACGTCGTCATGGAGCCCAACCAATCCATGTGCAACCAAGAATTGTAGGACGTCACATTGGTTTCGAGAATGTTTCGAGCAAACAACAAGGAGCTCATGGTCCTTCCTCCCGTCGTATGAAGATCACCGTTCCGTAAACTGGCATTGGCACGACGATAAATCTCCGTCATCTTGGAGGAGTCCACCAACGAGGCTCGCAGCTGGGAATGAAACTCTTGCAGACCACGAGATTGCCACTCTGGATGGAGTAGGTGCTCCAAGGGTAGTTGGATACTCGGCATTTCGCTAACGTTCCCCGGGTGGGTAAAGGTAGCATGCGGATTGGCCTGGCGAGTGCGAGGATCGACGACGCAGCGGCATTCAATGTTCTTGTAGTGGTGTGTCCCATCCAACTTTTTGGATACCCTAGTAAACGCTCGTAGCAGCAAGACGCCCAACATTTCGTAGGTCGATACCCATGGGAGGTCGCTACCACTAGCAGCTTGCATAAATTCCCCCTTGAGGCGCTGCAATTCGGATTTCTCCACTGTCAGATTGATGGTTTTGGTCAACGTGGAGGCAATGACGAGCTTGGGCAGGGACCAGATCAGTTTGCTCGTTGTGAAGCGCTCCAGTGGCTCCGCATTCTCCTCTTGTGGCGGAAGCACGCGGTCAAGCTTCATGCTGGGCACCATCTGATGAGCCAATGCTTTGGCAGGATCGTTCACGCCGAATTGTTTGTAGTGGGCCGTCAGTGTCTCCAGAAAGGAGCCAACCGTGGTGGCATCCATGACCGCGTGACAGAACCCAAAGGAAACCACAGCGGAGTGGTTGCTTTCGACGTGGGTAACCTTGATTTTCAACAGGGGTCCATAGTCCAGAAAGGGTTCATGAGGTGCTGGAAACGGGGCCCCAGTTGACGACGGGAACCAACGCGGATCATCTTTGCGGCTGTAGGGTCGAGTTGTGTGAGAAATTGCCAGATGAGCTCCCCCTTCCGACGGATTTACCCTCACGACCATTGGTGCTTGGTCAAGGTTTTCTGAGTTTCGTATCAATCGACCAGCCAACAAGGGAAAATGATCGAGAGTCTGTTCCAACGCAATTTGAAACCGATAATCATCTATTGGTTGGTCATAAAAGAGGCCAAAGGCAATTGGAGGGATGGAGGCTTGGAGACAGTCCATGGCTGTCAGGGCATAACGACTTTCCCCTTTCACATTTCGTGGGTGAACCAGAACAGTTGTAGTACTCGTTCTTGTGAACCTAACGCCGCTGTTCTTGATCAGCCAGACAAGAAAGCGACGAAACGCCTTGATCTTGGGGAGTACATAGCAGATGATTGCGAGTGGTAGCAGGATGGACGCCAACCAGGGGTGGCTTCGTGTCAAAGACGCTTCGAACATCATTGCGGAGAGGACGCCACGTTTTGGTTTTGTCTTTGTCTCAACAAAAAACAATGCACAGTACATGTAGTTCTTACTAGCTAGCTAGCTACTGGCTGGTGACCCCCGGATGACTGGCTGATCCATCGTTGATGCCTACCGGTATACTGAATAACTTAAAGGTGCCCAACTGAAATGCTAGACCACAGTAGTTAGGCAAAGGGAAGTTGTTTGATTAACAGTCGAGCCAAAAAACTAAACTGATGAACACGGCACGACAAACCTGCACTGACCTTCAGCCACCACTCAATCTGTACTCAGTTACTGTACTAGTACCTGCGTACGGTACGTACGGTACGTACCATACTTACCGGTTCTGTCTGATAGATCAAAGATACCGGTATGATAGATCTATTGGCGCCAGCCAGTCCCAGAATCGAATCCGCAGGATTGGTGCAGCCAGCTATTGGGTCCCAGTATCAGAGGGCATAAATCCAAAAGATCCAGTGTATTTTAGCAAGGCAAGGCAGCAAAGGAATCGAATCAGAGAAACATAGTCGTTACAAGCCCCAAGTTTGCTTCGCTTGTGAATACAGGACCGTACCGCAGTTGACTAACTCGCACTTGAAGGAAGCCAAGCCATCAGAAAACCTAGCTAGTCGTAGACCAGCGAGCGAACCCACAAAATAGTAGCGGTAGAGAACGCAATGAAGTTAGAGCGGTCCATTCATGGCGATGGTCACCGTATGCTATGCCTTTCTTGCTTTCCATGATTGCTTGTCAATTCCTAGTATAGACTGCAATATACTCATGATGAGCCCGGTGCGATGATCAGCAGCACAACTTTCAGGATTCGGGACGGTGTCAATAATGCTCAAGCCCCCGATTGATTAGCTTGCTGTTACCGGTGGGTTCAATTTGTTCAAGCAATAGAACTTGTTGCAAACGCAACTAGCACGCTGTAGGCCTGGCATCTGGAATGGTTTCAAAAGATACGAGCGACCTGCTCAAACTCAAACTTGGCGGGTTGGTGTGGACTTCACGAATTCAAGTGGTTGCTACTGGCTAGACTTGCTTCGGTTGTTCATCCCGAAAACTACAAGGCTCGACCAGCCTGACAAAACCCTGTTTCGCATTCAAGCCAACGGCCAATGCCCGTGTGCGGACAAGCTGCAATTTCTTGAGAGCGAGATCCATTTTTGTCCACGAAAGATTGAAGATTTAGTAGTGTACTCTCGGCTGGTGGTGGCTGACTACATGTAATTTGGCAAGATGGAACTGGCTGGCTGGTTGGAGTTACTAATACTTAGTCTTGTTCAAACCCCTTTGAGTAGTCTAGTTGGCTGGAGTACCACTCGTACGACCGTACTAGCTAGTAAGCGTCTTTGCGAGCGCCATGCCAAGAATCGAATCGAATCGAATGATTCGATTCAATCGAATCCATAAGAGAATCGAATCGAATCTGTTTCAGGAGTCACAGCCTGGATACCAGTACCGGTTTTACGGTACCAGGTACCGGTACCATCTGGTACCAGTACGAGGTATGGTCCGAGCGAACGCTGAAATGCAGCTCTTTTAAAAAGGCACCTGGTTCTCTCTGTTAAAGTCCCAATACCACTGCGACATTGACCCTTATATCCACCAGAAGCACGTCCCACCAAGCCAACCAGCCTGACTGGCCGGCTCGCGGGACCGTCACATAGATGTAGATCCGGGAGATACCCAACGGTCATTTACCAATGACAACGGGGACAGCCACCAAAGCCAATAGCTCATAATTGTTTCTAACCTCCAGTTAAACCCTTAGAGCTATTGACTTCAATAGTTAGAAAGCAATTCTCAACCACCGGTTACCGACCAAGCCCGGTAATCCAGCTCTGATCTACATCAACCACCACCAACAGCCACACGCAACACTACCACCATGACGACCATCAAGTATGATCCGACGCAGGACTTCATACACTCAACACTCACCAGCATCACTGGCCGCCCCACCCGCACAGGCATCAAACGCCTAGAAAAAGAAAACAAAGACAATGCACGTCAGATCCATAGCCTCCGCGGCAATGGCAACGAAGGACACTTACGCCTCTGCTACACCCTAGACAGGTTCAATGCAAGGCCTGCAGTAGCCGGAACGCCATGGGTCGACCCAGTCCATCCAGGAACACGCCCAGATGTCCCCGATGGAGCCACCGGACCCCAAATCACGCGCATGGTCTCAGCACACAAGTATGACCTCACCGAATTCCAGCTCTTCCAATCCACCGAAAAGGCCCTCTTACGCAAGACCATGGAAGCCGTCGAAGAAGTCTACTACAAGTCTCTCCAAGACCCCGATGAAGGATACTCCACACTCAGCTACAATGACCTCATTGTCCACCTCAACGAACAGTATGGAACCCTCACCAATGACGACCTTGACAAAAACATCGACCGCATGAATGCCAAATGGACACCAACACAGCCCATCGAACAGCTCTTCCATCAGATCAACGATGCCCGCTCCTTCGCACGCGACCATGACAACATCACTGAAAGAGCCACCATCCGTTCTGCACTTAAAAATTTGGAAAACAGCGGCGTTTTCACGTTAGCTCTCAAAGAATGGCGCAACAAAGCCGAAGACGACCAAACATGGACCAACTTACAGACATTCTTCGCCAAGGCCAA
Organism: Seminavis robusta; assembly: GCA_903772945.1. NCBI lineage: Eukaryota > Bacillariophyta > Bacillariophyceae > Naviculales > Naviculaceae > Seminavis > Seminavis robusta. The sequence continues at coordinate 11,307 of CAICTM010000208.1, forward strand.
CACCGAACGCCTCCGCTCCATCACAACCAAACAAGCAGGCTTCCACGACCAGCATCAAGCCAACAATGCCAACACCAACAGCAGCCCATACTTTGTCAAAGACATGGCCGGCAACACCATGGCCTACTGCTGGACCCACGAGTCCAATGGGACCTAACCCACACCAGTCTCACTTGTCGCAACCGCCACAAAGACCACGACGAAAAGGCAACACAGTTCAACATGCTTGGCGGACGCTGCCAAGTCAAACGCAAGCCCGGCGAAACCGCCATCTTCAAGTTCCAACCCAACAACAACGGACCCGTCGCCCCAACAACCGCGACAAGAACGCCGCCAACAGTGCCACCACTGACGATACAGACACGACCACTACCGACAGCACCACCGGCAGTGGCACCAGCACGCTCACTCCCTGAGAAGGAGAGGAGTCGGTAAAAAATAATCGTAAAATTAGTAAAAGTAATGACAGTAACCAGACCAACAACACGAATACCGATCCCCTCACCACAAACATAGCAGACACAGGCACCGACCAACACTACGGTACCACCAGAGACACCACCATGCGCAACAAGCAACCGGACCCCAACCCGATCGCCGTCAAGATGCCAAACAACACATACGAACGCAACACACACACCGCGAACTGGCCATGGCCAACCTACCTCCAGCAGCAACCAAAATCAAACTGTTCCCCAACTTCGATAGCAATCTAATATCGATTGGCAAATTTGTGATACCGACTGCACCGCCACATTCACCAGCACAGATCTCACCATAACAGACAACCCAACTGACACAACCATACTCAAAGGCTACCGCAATTGCACCACGAATGGATTGTGGCACTACCGACTGACACCTCCCCTCACCAAGCAATCCCACAAACAAACACAACAACAACAACTCCGAAAAACATTCCCGGCATGCTCCCATGCCCTCACTCAGCGGCAATCCCAGAACCAAAGACAACACCACCAGACCTGGCCGCCTCCCACGATTCCTCCAGCACATGTACCGACACTCATCCACATGCTGCAAATCACAGCTCAACCGACACACGAATCCAGCTCGTCCGCTTCGCACATGCGTCGCTTGGCTCTCCGAACACCACAACGCTCCTCCAAGCACTTGAAAAAGGATCGTGCATGGGTTCCCAGGCCTGACAGCCGCGACACTCAAGCGTTGGACGCCTAAGACAGTAGCAACTGCCAAGGGCCACCTCGACCAAACGAAAAAACAAACACTCCACCCAACCAAAATCACCACATCTCCATTCCTGCAAATCGAAAACACCCACCAACCAAACTCTCCAATTCAACCAAGCATCGACAATGATGAAATCCCTCTGCAACAACCGACGCATCAATGCTATGCAGCAATCTGGAACACCGACGATGGTAAGATCTTCAGCGATCAAACCGGCCGCTTCCCCGTCCCATCTTACCGAGGCCACCAATACATTTTCCTCCTGTACGATTACGACTCTAACAACATCATCGTCCGGCCACTACCCAACCGCAAGGGCCCCACCATTCTCGCCGCCTACAAGGACATCCACGATATGCTCGTCCACCGTGGGCACAAACCCCAACTCTACACGCTCGACAACGAATGCTCCTCCACGCTGAAGAATTTTCTGTCCACCAACACCGTACGACTACAACTAGTACCACCCAACACCCATCGACGCAACGCTGCCGAACGGGCCATCCGCACCTTCAAGAACCACTTCCTCTCCGTCCTCGCTACTACCGATCCAGACTTCCCAATGAACCTTTGGTGTGAGCTCCTACCTCAGGCCGAGATGACCCTCAATCTCCTTCGACCATGTCGACGCAACCCCAAACTGTCCGCCTATGAAGCACTCCACGGCCGATTCGACTTCAACGCAACCCCCATCGCTCCACTCGGCATGCGCGTCCTCAGCCACGAACCATCCGGCAAACGCGGCTCCTGGGCACCAAAAGGAAAAGATGCCTGGTACGTTGGACCCGCAATGCACCACTACCGATGCTACACCACGTGGATCTGGGAAACCAACAAAACACGCATCACTGACAGCGTAGAATGGTTCCCACCCCTACACCTACAAGTCCCCGAACCAACACACGCCGAACAAATTCTGGCCGCCATCACGGACCTCAACACAATCTTAACCACACCAAAACACCATCCGACACAACCACCACCGACTCTCCACCGTGACGTACTCCGACAGCTCCATGGCCTCCACGCTCCGAGTACTCCAATTCCGAGGGTGCCAGCACCAGATCCACCAACAAAACCAACAGCCAACACTACCATACACGACAATACACTCACCGACGATACCATCAAATGGATCCTCCACAACCTCGAACCTACGCACGAACCACCGACCCACACTGCCAACAAAGCCTTCAACCCAGACACGGGCCTCCTTGCAGAATACCGCGAACTCTCGAAAAGCAGCGATGGACACTTGTGGCAACAGGGCAACTGCAAAGAATTTGGACGCCTACTCAATGGCTACAAGGAAACCAAAGGCACCAACACCATGAAGTTCATCCCCAAACACGACCTCCCCGCCGGGCGCATACCCACGTACATGCGCATCGTCGTCTCCTACAGACCCCAAAAGGAAGACCCCTACCGTGTCCGACACACTGTGGGCGGCGATAAGATCGACTATCCCTTCGAAACAACAACCAAAACAGCAGATCTCACCACCACCAAACTCTTAATCAACAGCGTCCTCAGTACACCAGACGCCAAATTCATGACCATGGACATCAAAGATTACTACCTGCGCAACCCCCTACCACGGACGGAGTACATGAAAATCCATGTGTCCGTCATTCCGGAAGAAATCATCCAACAGTACCAACTCCACGAAAACAACCTCATCGATGACCGTGGATTCTGCTACGTGGCCATCGACGGCGGCATGTACGGCCTACCCCAAGCAGGACGCGTTGCCAACGACCGACTCGTCCCACATCTCGCCAAACACGGCTACCACCAATCCAAACGAGTGCCAGCCCTCTTCAAACACGAAACCAGACCAATCGCCTTTGTTCTCATCGTCGATGACTTCGGTGTCAAATACGTGGGCGACGAACATGCCCGCCATCTTGAGGCGGCGCTCAAACAACAATACACAATTACTACCGACTGGACAGGCGCCCTCTACAGTGGCATCCACATGAAATGGGACTATGTCAATCGCACTTGCGACCTATCCATGCCGGGCTACATCGATAAGGCCCTGCAACGATTCAACCATCCAACACCAACCAAACCGGAACATTCCCCATACACGTCCCAACCTCTCCACTATGGCGTACAAATGACAGCCGACACGGATACCTCCACCCCGCTAGACAAAAAGGCCACCAAACGAACCCAACAGATCCTCGGTGTACTACTCTTCTACGCACGGGCCATTGACAACACAATGCTCACAGCACTCAGCGCCATCGCCACTACACAATCTTCACCAACAACCAACACCCTCAAAGCCTGCAACAAACTACTTGACTACGCAGCCACTCATCCCAATGCCACCATCCGCTACAAACATAGCCCTATGGTTTTACGCATTGACAGCGATGCCTCCTACTTAAGTGAACCCAATGCACGATCACGAGCAGCGGGCTACTTCTATTGCAGTGACAGCACCACTCCACCACAACAACCACTTCACAACGGACCAATCCTCGTCATCAGCCCCATTCTCAAGATGGTTGTCTCCTCAGCAGCCGAAGCTGAAACCGGAGCTGCCTTCGAATGCGGGCAAGAGGGATGCCCCCTCAGAACCACACTCGAATACCTAGGCCACCCACAACCAGCCACCCCTATGCGCATCGACAACAAAGTCGCAGAAGGCATCATCAATGACACCGTGAAGCAAAAACGCTCCAAGGCCATAGATATGCGCTTCTACTGGCTGCAAGACCGCGTCAACCAGAACCAGTACACCGTGTACTGGCAACCAGGCTCCCTCAACCTTGCAGACTACCCCTCCAAACACCACCCAGCTAAGCATCACCAACGGATGCGACCAACCTACCTGTATGAGCCTGACACCACACACAGCTCCACAATGCCTTCACAAGCCCACAACATCAACACAACTCCGTACTCCTTGTGCGAGGGTGTGTTAAAGTCCCAATACCACTGCGACATTGACCCTTATATCCACCAGAAGCACGTCCCACCAAGCCAACCAGCCTGACTGGTCGGCTCGCGGGACCGTCACATAGATATAGATCCGGCAGATCCCCAACGGTCATTTACCAATGACAACGGGGACAGCCACCAAAGCCAATAGCTCATAATTGTTTCTAACCTCCAGTTAAACCCTTAGAGCTATTGACTTCAATACTCTCATTCTCGCTCCGAGAAGGAGCGGACGCCGGCTGCTTGCGAACACCCGGCCCCACCGCCCCACGCCCCACGGTACATGTAGCACCAAACAAACAGACGCTGAACCGCGTTACCAATCAACAATTACTCACTTCTCAACCAAAAGCAAGTACATGTACCAGTACCCAGCCATAATGATCAAGTTGCTTCCATCACCCATCATAGCACCACAATATTGCCTCCTCCTGAGGAGATATGCCAATTGCTGTGGCATCTCCTGTAACAGCCCCACCAGCAAACAACCACACGCTGACCTGAACCGTGATACCAACAGCCGACTCAACCAGAAGCCAAGACTTAGCACTCGTGTTGAAAATGTGGCTAGCTAGGAGTAATTGCTGATGCCAGATGCCAATGGAGAATCAAGAAGGAGGTACATGCAAGTCAAAACGAAGAAGTAATTCCGAAGAATTGATGACGCTCCAGGTTCGCACGACTATGGCTAGCACAGCTTTATGTACCGTATCTTCGGGAAGCTATCTTTTTCTGGTCAACCGCACAGCAGCCTGCTCTTTTTTGCTCCAGCCAGGACCGTCCGACGGTTTTCACACAGGATTTAAAAAATCTTGAAATTGCCACGACTGACTGACCGTTTAAAACAATCCCTTAAACAATCCCTTAACTCATCAACTATCCCTTAAACAATCCCTTAAAGAAACAATCCCTTAAAACAATCCCTTAAATCTTGGACTATCCCCTAAACAATCCCTTAACGCCAAATGGAAATACCATACAACTATCCCCTATTTCTTCAACTATCCCCTAAACAATCCCTTAAATAAACAATCCCTTAACAACAATCCCTTAAATCTTTGACTCTCCCTTAAACAATCCCTTAAGAAACAATCCCTTAATTGTGCTGGTCAAGTTTTTTGTCAGTCGTGGAAGCTTTTTAAATCCTGAGTGAAAACCGTCGGACGGTCCAGCTAACTACATGTAGCCAGACTGCACACTGACCTGAAAAACTGCCTTTTGGATCTTGAGCAAAGGTCGCTCACTGCATGATACTGGTACCAGGATTCCATAACAAAAGGCATGCTGTGAGGACACTGGCAGTAACGAAAGGCATCCTGCGAGGACAGAGGCAGTACACGTACCAGCGTACACGGGTATGGTCCCGTACATAGAATGGTACATGTACGGTAGGGCTACGTCACTGATACCGTAGCACAGCATGGTTGCCAAAAATAAGCCCTCGCTGCCAAGCTGTGCTGTGACTAGGATCTGTTAGTAGTGCTACGTCACTGATGACGTAGTTGGGCTTCGATGTCGTGCTTGGAGTACTGGGACCCCACTGTCTGGCTGGCTCTGGACTCGTCATCACAATCGAGCATCTTGCTTCCAAGATTTTGTTCGAACCTTCAATGTTCTACTAATAGGGGCCCATTGCATCGGCAACATCGCGTCTTGTCCTTTTTGCCGGAAAAGAAGCCGAACAGCCATCGAATCATTCCAGCACTTCTCGTTTCTGAGCAAAAAGACCGCAGAGCGGCCGAAGAGCATCCCAGACATCGCAGACCCACTTCGTTCGTCGCTTTGTCGACAAGACTGTTTCACTCCCTTCGCTCCATGGATTGAACTTCCTAATCGCAAAAGAAAGTCCCTTGTCCCCTCTAGCTCCCCTGTACATTTGTACATTTATTTATTTTGCCTTTCTCTTTGTTCTTCGAGAATTAAAACCAGAAGCAAAGGCCTGACGATATCAATTATTGTATAGCTATTCTACTAGTAGCTCAATTGTTTCAAGGGTGTTTTCTTTTCCGCAAAGCCTTTAGATTTCTTTCTTACGTATCATACGAAGCGGCGTGACGATCAGGTACTGTACGGTATCCCGGAGATATTTTTTTAATTGATTTTCTCTTATCTCCGAGCTTTTTGGCTGCTTTTTCGAGGGGTGCCTCTTCCTCCACCTGCTACCCTTGCAGCCTTGCAGACTTTTCCAGTCAGCTGCGGTGAGTACGGTATGCCTTGCAGTGTAGTGTGCAGTATTAGTATCGAGCCAAGAGAAGTTCACGTTCTGGGTCTTACCTTCTCATGTTCCGCTCGTGCGAAAAACTTCTCAATCTTCGTCGGACACCTGAGAGGAGCCTCACAGGAGCTAAGACTTTTTGCTTCATCCTCTTCGTCTACGTCGAAGGAAGCAATCAAACCTCCCCATTTCTTTCTTGGGTTCGTGTTCCTGCTTTCTCCTTTTCTGGGAGGGCTTCTACTCTAGCAAATATCAAAACTACCATACTGTACTATTGTAGAGCCTGTCTCTGGTCTCTGGTCTCTGTTAGCAGCACAACTTTTTCCAATCTCAAAGCTCACAATTTTTCAGTTCACAAAAATCAAACTTTGCTTCACACCACACCATCCCTTTTGCTTGCACTCAGTAAGAAAGAAAAGACACCATGCCCGAACAACGACTATCCATGAGCCCTTGCATCAGCAACAGTAACAGCAGCGACAGCTTGCCCTCTCTTCCTCAGGGGTATCCGCGTCCCAACAACAGCTTGGTCAGCCTCCTGATGGCGGGATACTGCCAAGGCTCTCCCTCCCAAAGAGTGGAGCCTACCAGAGTTCAGCCTTTGCAACCAGCAGATGTCTTGGCGATTGTGGAGGATGTACTCCGAGAGCTCGACGACGATGTCTTCGAAGGCTGAATGACCAAACACTCCAACAGAAGCAACCACCCATCGGGGCCACCCAGCCAGGGCCAAATGTTGCATCGATGCTGTGTTGTTTTACCCGCCCTCCATTCTATGTGCATCTCGTCACATACCAATCTATCTTCCTACCTGAACCGTTGCTACTTCAAAGTTACTAGCGTTGAATTCAAGAGAAACCAAATGAACCCATGAAGTAAGAAAGGCAACCACTACATACATAGTACATGAAATTGGTAACATTACACTAGATATGCTTTCATCATACATTTTATCAAGTTCCTACAGCCTATTTTGTACGTGTTGCTTGCTTTTGAAATGCATTTTAGTGATCTTTGCTTCATATCAGCAGCCCAAGACTTTGGGGTTCCAATCCTGTGCTGATTCGTCTCAACTGCAATCAGGAGGAGTGCCGCCACCAGAGAGGCTTTGCTTGGTTCAATGAAGCTACTCTTGCCACAGCCAGCTTTTTCATTCATGATGGCCCCTGCAGCGTCCATCCAACCCGGCCATCCACTTGCTCTCGCTCTGGTTTTCAGCAACCGATGGGGTCGCTTCACCTACAGGTACCAGGCACTGGTTTTGGTAAGCACCTAAAGGTGCAATCACTGCCAAAAGGCCAAAAAGGTAGTGCTGGGCTCTCTTCTCAAGAGAAGTTGGAAAAGCTGCCCCCGCTATGACAGCCTTTTTGTTCGCTCTGTTTGTAACAACCGCCACTGCCAGGTTTCTTTTGTCCGCGTTCTTCTCTCTTCGAAGCATCATGAATGACGATGTACATGACCACAGATCGAAGCATCTCGGGTAAAATAGTAGAGAAAAAAAGAGAAAAATCGCTTGTTGATTGGTTTTTTGGACAATGTCTGAAGTAATAGAGTTGCTCTTGCCAGCAAGTTGGAATACTCACATTCATTTTCGTTTTGACCATTTTCCAAAAATTATTCTTTCACGCCAAAGTGAGGACACAGTTACACTGACGCAGAGAACAAGTAGATCTAGTTGAGTTGTACAGTTAGTTGTACTGTACCGATATCCAGAATCCAGAATGACTTCTGACATCAGAAAACAATGTTTGAAGGACATCAAAAAACCGTTGCTTGAGAACCAGTCCCTGAGTCGCTGAGACCTACCGTTGTTGGGCACTGAACGCTGGGCACTTGCTCATGATCACTCCAGAACATGCTCCCAGATCTAGAAGCACAAAACACAGTCAAGACAGATGCAAAAGGCGCGTCACCTACAAGCAGCTGGCGAAACCAGAAGCTTCTGAGAATGTTCAACCTCCAACAGCCTGACACAATCATCCCCCCATACACCATACACGGTGATACACCCCTCTAACACCAAAGTACCACGGTACAGTATAGAGATCCCATAAAGACTATCATACACATGCATGTACCATGTATGATTTCGAAAAGCTACGGTGCTCACCGCCAGCTTGCTGCATCAGCAAGCTAATTAGTTACCGGTACCTGTAGGTGTACAAAAGGAAGCATCGGGTTGGACTTCCAAGCCTCCAGACAAACAAAGAAATGGCATGCAGAAACCTCCTGGAGATCTCATCTTTAAAGCCTTTCACGTCCAGTAGGCTTCTCAACTACCGCAGCAGTTCAGAAGCACCTTCTAGGATGCTCCCGGCACTCGTGATAAAGGGGTTATCGACGATACCAGCACTCACTTTGGCAATTTGGGAGTCATACCCAGATGGATTTATAGATTCGATTCTTCAACCGCAGCTTCTCTTCTGCGTAATCTCTACAGCCAAGTGAGTAAAAGGAACAACCCTCGTCGTACATCATGGTAGCGTCGTGATACTGATTTGATTAGTGCTGATCAACCAGTCCAACATCTTTGCTGGACGTAGCCCGTTGCCTTCAGGGCTGGACGAGCGGTTCGGTGCTTACGATGAGTGCTCGTACCCTCGTCTCGGATGAAGCTGACGATGGGCTTTCTCGTCCCGGACTTTGCGACTTTGCGTCCGGGCGACCGTGAGATTGTGAAGCCACGGTATGAGTCAGGACACGAGCAGAAAACGCCAACAGGCCCCCGCTCTGGTCCCCAAAGCTCGGTCCATGACAAGGCTTCAAGGCATACAGGATTCCCAGTGGCTCGATGTATGGGAGCCAATGTGCCTGCAGGAATACCAAAGTGGTTTGAAATGACCGTCGCCTCTGCATGAATCTCACAGATCTTGAAGTCACGAGGAGCCCTGTACGTACCGTATACCTTGCGTGATAAGATGTCCTGCATGTGTATTCTGGGATACTTGTCAAGCTCGAGTCAGAGGGCCCAACCGGTTGGTTTCAGGGGCTAGTAGGAACTTGGTATCGATGCGACCAAGGCAGAAAGATAGAGCGCCCCATGAAAAAGGTATCAGTGCACTCGAGATTGCTCATGTCGGCAACAAAGTCTTCCGCCACAGCTATCTTGATGTCAAATGTCCGTTGCTTTTGCATACCGGTAGCCAATAAAGCTCTTCGGAAATGAAATGTATTGCGGGTTGTAGTTTTGCGATCGATACATATGGTCGATATCAGCATGGCTCCTGCGAGCCGAACAGCACTGTGCCACATGAATTCCCCGCCACCATGCATTCGCTCAGGCGTCCAAATTGAACCCATCTCGTGCTACTAGCGTACTGTATGGCGTCCTGTGAAGATGCCCACGAGAAAGAAGAAGCCACCCGCCGACACGTACTGCTTTCCCGACTTTTTCCAAAGATTTGCAGCGCTTGGCATTTGCCGTGTGTGGAGGATTGCCGCACTCCAGTGTCCCTTCCTCTCGTTCTTCCAACCAAATTCACACGAGTTCCAGTGCATTGCATTGCAAGCCATGGTGGCTCGTTAGGAAGGAAGAGGCAGCATGTCTGCCGAAGCCGCATTTCCGCCAAGATGGTACCAAGTCGTGGGCTTGGTGGTTTGTTTTTTTGATTGTGAATTGAAGTGTAGTATTGAACTCACAAAAAAGTAGGTGACAATGATGGTGGCTGGCCCAGAGAGATACCTACCGGCAATCGATTCGATCGGTACGTCCCTGCCGTGGTATTAATTACTAATTGATGACAGAATCGAATCGGCTCAGCAGTTGGTTGAGTCACTTCATGGCGGCGATCCTCTCAGTGGCGCATGCATGCTCATCGGGTGGTGCTTGACTGTCATTGGTGGTGTTACGGATCCGCGCCCTGCTTTGACCTCTGGCAGGCATTTAGCTACCGGTAGCTAGAGTCTAGCTGGAAGAGCTAGCATTTCGCGTCCGGTTGTGGATTTTATTGAAAGTTGGCGCGATGAAAAAAAAGATTGCCCACGAAGTCTAATAAGTCAGCGGGAGCTGCGATACCTCGGCAGAAAGACAGATAGAAGAAGGAGGATTATGTTCGGATTGCACCCATCTTTCAAGCTAGCCCTGGCGACAACACCCGACTACGTCGTGTGTTGCCGCCCGGTATCATTCATTCCCTCATTGCAACCTTCTTTTTATTAAGCTAGCCCTGGCGACAACACCCGACTACGTCGTGTGGTGCCGCCCGCTACTCTATAATTTACCAGCTGTCATTCCCTTATTGTAACTCTAACCTTTACAGCTCCTGCTGGCTTATTGTGCTGTTGTGATGATTGCACTAACCTTAAATATTAATGATTTATTCCTACCCCTAACTTGTATTGAACCATCACTGTTCAGTTTTGTTGTCTTATGACTATCTCTATCTTTATACTTTGGCTTCACCGGAATAGGAAATAGGAAATTCGGCTTTTTTTCAGCGTTCGTCTCCTGTTTCCTCAGTTTGCTCGCAATCCAGACATTGTAGTCAGCTACGGTACCGTAGGCAGAGAGTTACATCGATCCGTGACAGTGGCAACAGTACCGAACACACTCAGGTTCCGCTTTACTGGCTACACTCCGTTACCGGTACCTTGCATTGGATCCTTATGACGAATACATGCACAACCGAACATTGTCAATCCAGCCGTTGTAGCCAGTTGCCGTAGAGTTACATCGATCAGTGATAGTGGCAACAGTACCGAACACACTCAGGTTCGGCTTTACTGGCTACACCCCGTTACCGGTACTTTGCATTGGATCATTATGACGAATACATGCACAACCGAACATTGTCAATCCAGCCGTTGTAGCCAGCTATCGTAGAGTTCATCGATCGGTGACAGTGGCAACAGTACCGAACACACTAAGGTTCGACTTTGCTCGCAGCACTCGGTTACCTCGCATTGGATCCTTATGACGAATATACGCACAACCGAATATTGTCAATCCAGCCATTGTAGCCAGCTGCCGTATAGCTAGTGGCAACAGTACTTGACTTGCACATACAGGAAAATGGGTACCGACATTGGAATCACCACCAAAACAGTCGGAAATAACAAGAAGGGATGAATCCAGTAGGAGGATCCACTCTCTTGTGTGTTGTTGCCTCTTCCGGTGGCTGTTGCCTTTCAATGACTCGACGACGATAGGCTCCTCTGTTCAGGCTGTTGGTAGGGCTGGAGTTAACAGAGCCTCCTCTTCCGTAACGGCAGCCTCTTCCTCTTCTTATCCGGAGCGATCGACCGTCGACAATGGTAGTTCACCGGCCGTCGGCAGTGCAGCAGAGAAAACAACAAATAGATATGGGTTTTGTTTTCTGTGCTGAACTGAAGAAAACCAGCGACTTACCCTTGCTTTTCAAATTGCACCAACTTGGCCGTCATGGGCCGAGAACTGACTGCCATCCCATGGTCCATAGGATTCAATGAGGGATGGCTTTCGAATCTGCACCGGAGACGACCGGCTTGAGTGAGGCTTGACAATAGAGATAATACTAGTAGAGGTGCGATCGACCGATCGATTCGAATAATTAAAGAACAACTCACCTGTTGACGGCCGAGCTTGGAATTCTCTCCTGAATACCATAGAAATTCAACGAGGGAGAGAAGTCAGCGCTGCACCTTCAATAACAGGCTTGATAATGAGCTTAGATCTACCTTGAATCGAATGGAATCATTCGATCGATTGACAGTTTATCCTTAACCTTAGTAACTTCAACGGTTCTTTTATTCCACGAATGGATCTAAATCTTTCGAAAGAGAACCTGTTACTTAAGGATACACATGACCGTTGATTCTGCAACTGAAGTGCGGCTACTCTTTTTTCCACAGTAAACGCCGGCAAATCGATTTTGGAGTGCAACTCAGGGGGTAACCAAAAGGAGCTTCGTCTCATGGAGACGTAATAGCATTAAAGGGGTTGAGAACTCAGGCAGTTTACCTGCCGAGGTTAGGGATCAAGTTAACCCCAGATCCAATGGATCTTCGTGAAACCCTCATCATGGAGGATCCATTCCATCTCCACACTTCTTTAGAAAGCTTAGTAGGACAGAAACAATTGAAGAGGAAGGCCACCATGGCGTCGCCTCCAGTGCTCCATGTAGCGGGCTTTAAGAGCTGTAAGTGTATAACTAGCTAGCTAGTATACCGAATTGAATTGAATCAGATGATGAGGAGGTACTGGTCTGTCTCACTCCTCTCTTTCTATTTTGATAGGCGGCTTTTATCGCCGTGTCGTCCAAGTAGTGAGCTCCCTGACGGTCCTCTTTCCAACTCGTATTCGCGTCCAAGAACACGAATTTGAAGATCGAGCTTCCTATCGCAAATTCTTGATTGACGATGCCTTTCGCGACAAGTTTGACAGTCCGAGCGCCAAGGAACATTCGTCGTCTCCCTTTTGTTGGTTTTCCTCCGACACTGAGTCCGAAAATAAGGAATCCTTTTTGGGAGGACACGACGATGCACTCGAATGGTGTCGTGGCTTTTTGAATCCCTCCACTCCTACTACACTTGGTGCTACTACTACTAGCAATAGTATGCTAGACGACGGTCACACGGCCAATCACGGGTACGATTACGATCTCGTGGTGATTGGTGGTGGATCCGGTGGAATGGCCGCCTCCAAAGAAGCGGCCGATTTGGGTGCCAAAGTCGCCTGTCTCGATTTTGTCAAACCATCGCCGGCAGGCACCACGTGGGGACTCGGCGGAACCTGTGTCAATGTCGGATGCATTCCCAAAAAGTTGTTTCATATTGGCAGTATGCTCAAAGAGAGTATTCAGGAAGATGGACCCAGTTTTGGAATGAATAATCTGCCACTCAATGGCAATGGTGATGAGCCACAACACCCCGATATTCAACACTCGTGGGAAGAACTGCGGGAAAATGTCATTAATTACATTCGATCGCTCAATTTCAAATACCGCGTCCGTCTTCGCGAAAAGAATGTCACCTATCTCAACAAACTGGGACGATTCGTCGACAAACACACACTCGAAGTCAAGGACAAAAAGGGAAAACTCAGTCAAATCACGTCCTCCCGATTCTTGATTGCCGTCGGAGGACGGCCTACGCCGCTGGCATGTCCCGGTGGTGAATTGGCCATTAGCAGTGACGATGTCTTTTCGTTGGAAAAGAATCCCGGCAAAACACTCTGTGTCGGAGCGTCCTACATTTCCCTCGAATGCGCCGGGTTCCTCGCGGGGCTGGGTATTGATACCACCGTGGCGGTACGATCCATTCTCTTGCGAGGATTCGATCGCGAATGTGCCGACAAGATTGATGCCTACATGGTCAAGCACGGGGTCAAATTCAAGCGACAAGTCACACCCGCCAAATTGGAACAAATTGGAGAAAAAATCAAAGTAACCTTTTCCGATGGCACCGACGAAGAATTTGATACCGTGCTGGGGGCCATTGGACGTACGGCCGATACCGAACAATTGGGATTGGACAATGTCGGTGTGGATATTAATCCCAAAAACAAAAAGATCTTGGGCAAACTAGAACAATCCGTCTCGGCACCGAATATTTATGCCGTGGGGGATGTCTTGGAGGTATGTATATGATGTTCACAACAAACAGGAAGGATTTTTTGTGTGTAGGAGTGTGTGTGCGTTGCTGCCAGTTGTCAAAGGATGCTCATCCCAAGCTCGGTCGTCATTGTTTTGCTTGACCAACACCCGTTCGAAACTAACCCCATTGCGCTACTGCCAGGGATCCCCGGAGTTGACACCCGTCGCCATCCAAGCTGGAATTGCGTTGGCGCGACGTCTCTTTGGTGGATCCAAGGAACCCATGGATTACATCAATGTCTGTACCACAGTCTTTACTCCCATTGAGTACTCTTGTGTCGGTTACTCGGAGGACGACGCCATTGAAAAGTTTGGCCTCGACAATATTGAAGTCTATCACCGCGAATTCTTGCCTCTGGAATGGTCCATTTCACACGGACGATCTGAAAACTTTGCCTTTGCCAAGGTCATTACCGAAAAGGAGGCTCCGCAAAAGGTACTGGGCATTCACTATCTAGGACCGCAAGCAGGAGAAGTCATGCAAGGATATGGTGCCGCCATCAAGTGTGGATTGACATTTGAAAAACTCAGCAATACAGTGGGTATTCATCCGACGTCGTCCGAAGAACTCGTCACATTGAGTGTGACTAAGGCCAGTGGCGAGGATGCCGCGGCCGGTGGATGCTGAGGTTAAGCCCTTCGAGCGGTACGTCATCCTGCATGCACTTATCTGTGTGCGTGATGACAGCTCGAAGGGCTCGGTCGGACTAAGAAATCCGGCGGACAACAAAAAGTAAATTGGTTTTGGTAGGAAAGGAAAGAACAGGGCTATTCGTGGTTTGGCTACGGCTGCCGACAAACAACAATCGGCACCGTGATCAATTGAGAATAGCAACACGTGAATGACGGTGTATGTTCCAAAGTGCAATCGTAAAATGGTTGCTTTGCTTTGGGTTCACCTGACAACGAGTTGGAGGGGCTACCTTACTTTTGGGGGCTCCTGCGCTGTTCACATCCCCTTCTACTAAGATCTATTCTATTCATGAACAACTAAACATTGCGTTTGAAATTGTACTTTCTTTGATTTGCCGCACGAACATGTAGGTAGCTACATGTAGCGACTAAAAGATGCGATGTCTCCTACAACCATCTGGCCGTCACAAAAGCACATTTTTGCCTTGGGGTTATCCCATCGTCGCTTGCCGGCGAGGGACTCAAAGGACTCGCAATGCTGAAGATTGGCAAACCTGCAGGGGCTTACAACTTCGTTGGCACTGCTAGCAATGTACTGCACTATCCGGTGCTTCTCGCTCAAGTGCAAGTGTTCTGAGAGGCAGGCAAGTGCGAAGTGAGTGCTAGAGTGCTTCCGTCTTGGTCACTTTCGCACCTGCCATGGCCACTAGATCAAATATAGCATCCCAATCCACCAGCCCATGTGAGAGCTTGTAGGGATGGTAAATTACATAGCCATCTTTGGCTGCTTGGCTGCATCGTTCCAGGATCCACCTTGCAATCATTTGGTCACTGCTGCGTACATTCTCATCCTAGCTAGTTTGTGCACAGGCCCCGAGCCTCAATTATACGTGGATGGAACACAGGCCCCGAGCCTCAATTATACGTGGATGGAAGTAGGTCTGTTTGTGCTTCATGCAGCAGGCCTCTTTGGTATACCCAGAGCCATTGCCTTTGCCTGGAACCTGGAACCTAGCTTTTCCAAATGGAGAGGTGGAGGTTGGAGGGGAGGTTCACCCATGAAGATATGCCAACAGGTACCGTTACAATAGTACAGCTCAGCTGGGTTAAAGTTAATTCGACTCTTGGATTTATTCGATTCGATTCGATTCAGGGAAGATTCGAATAGAATCTTTCCGCTTTCAATCGCCACCAAGCCACATGCCGCATGAGCTCCACATGCCACATCTTCTCACCATCGCCGAGACTATGAGCAACCCTTTGCTTTTGAACTACCACGATGCGGTCCTGTACCAATCTGACTTGAACATCCTTGAGTCTCCCCGTGTCTGGTTGAATGATGCGTGCATGAACTTTGTCTTGACTCGACTGGGAAAGGAATTTGCCTCCAGGTGTCGGTTTGTCGATCCCTCGGTCTTGTCCTTTTTCATGCATCAATGGGACGAAGAAGAAGATGGCGATGAAGATGTTTTGGGACTAAAGCGGCCACAAGACGATGGAAGCACCCTCTTTTTATTTCTACCCATCAACGACAACTACGTGAGTCAGAATTGGACCAACCCGGGAGGAGGCACTCATTGGAGTTTGCTTCTGTTAGCGATGGAAAAGAAGAAAGACGGCAGCCAATTTTGGCATTTTGATTCTTCTGCCGGATCCAACCAACGGGCCGCCTTGGCTGTCGCACAAAAGATCCAACGAGTCATGAACCACCATCCGAAACATCCCATGGAAGAGTGCACGGCACCCCAGCAACAAAATGGTTATGACTGTGGACTGCATACATTGGCCACGGCAAGAGCACTGGCCATGGCCTTTTCCTCTGGAGAAGAAAACAAGTTTCGAAAGGATACTTTGGAAGACATAGTCCGACAAACAGTGGCCACATCACCCTCCTTCTTTTCCAAGATGCGACAAGCCATGGTCCAGGACATTCAAAGTCTGATTCAAGAGGATTCCTAATGATCGTCGATGTGATACGAACAATCATCTGGATCAATGGGGGACAAACTAGTCAGTTGCAATTTAGCACAACAGAAAGCATTTGCAGCTACATAGTACCATAGGGATTATTTCAACTGAATCCATGCTATTCGATTCTATTCTTCGTATTCTCTGACTTCTGCATCCAGCTGAGAATGGCTCTCTGCTTCCTCGCCAATTGAATCCATGTCGTCTGAGTTTGTGGACTCATCATCATCATCTGCTTCTGCATCCATCTGAAAGTCGGTCACATCCATTTGCTCAGCCCTGGACAGTCGCGTCTGTGTCTGGGGCCACCACTTACTCCAGGTAGGTCTCATGGACCCCATTAGGTGAGTAGCTGAATGTCCATTCTTTCCCGGCTCATCCAGACTCGCCCCAGCTTCGACCAGCAGCCTTGCACAACCCGCACGTCCTTTCCTTATACAAATGTGAAGTGGTGTTCGATCTGTTGACACGATTATTCGAGGACAGCGACCTTTCTTGACTTTTCGATGGTGCTTGAAAACATAGTATCCCAGAGGGTCTCCTGGTGACACTCGCGTGGCCTCCTTTGATCCAAACAAGTTGGGACTGCACCCATGCTGATTGATGAGTGTTCTCAGATCATTGGCATTGCCATTTTCGCAAGAGAGAATGAAGTTTCGACGGTTATGCCTGGGACTGTAGCGCCGCGGGAGCATACTAGTACATGTACTTCTTTTCTGGCCTCTTCCACGTCCACGTCCTCTCCCTTTTGATCTACCCCGACCTCTGCCACCACGACCACCTCGACCTCTTCCGCTCATTGACAGATTGTTTTGATTAGCTTATAAAATAATCACGAAAACAAAAAATCCAAGATGGGAGTACAGCCAAGAAGAGCGGTGCCAAGAGCTTCACATGAAAATCTGAGTTTCTGGGGTGCAAGACTCATCAGTCGGAACCGGTACTGGTACAGGATCCTTTTCCAAGAGACACTTATGAATATGCTTCTGCCCTACTAGCTATTAATAGTACTGCCTGGCTGGTATCTGGCTAGCTGTGGGATCCATTTTTTTTAATGCTATGGTAATTATTTTCTTAGAAGGAAGCTGCTATTGTTGTCTGGCCATTTCTGCCCCACAGCTGCAGTATGATCCCGCTGACCTTATGAGAATGAATCCAATTCTTCTGCTCCTGTCATGCCTGATAGCAGAAGGGATCTTAGAGGCCGGCCCATTATTGCACCTTGAGACAAATCCCAGAATGTCATATGGTAACAACTGTCATTTTCACATACCGGTACGCTCAGGAACCAGTATCACCCCATAGAGCACCAGAACCTCGGAGTTGCTTTGGACTGTTACTCCTCCCGTCCGACAATCACCTCGCCAGGATTTACCAATCACTCAGCATTGTCGCTGCGTGCTTCCCCCTTGTTGCCTACTGTACGGCTCGCCAGCATCCTCCCACTTGGAATGTTACCGAATGTTATCAGGTCTGGTACAAACCAGTCCTTGTGTGGACCATCGTGAATAGAAAGCAGTTTGATCTCTCGGGAAGGTTAAAAGACTCATCCAGCTCTGCAAGCTTTCGGGCATCCTGCCCTGCCCTCTGATCACCGAGGCGTTCCGACGTTGTTGTCAAAGCTTTGACGAGTTGGGCTTGGTGGCATGTACAGTACGCCCATCTGACTTGCTATCACTTACTGTAGAAGAGGATCAAGATGCTCCAGCTAGCGCTCGCCATGTCAAGGAGGGTGGTTATTGCGCTCTCACTTGGTATAGTTTCCTTGTCGCCAGCTTTGGCCATGACGGTGTCGCCACCTCCCACACTGATTGCTGCCGATCCATCGCTGTACCTAAAGCCGTCCCAATGGATCGACTTTGAGCATCCGGAGATTCAAGCCAAGGCTGCTGAATTGGCGGTCAAAGCAAGTGACAACCACGGCATTATTCGATCCTGCTTTGAGTTTGTTCGAGACGAAATCATGCACAGTAGCGATTATCAACAAGATCCCGTCACCTGCAAGGCATCGAATGTCCTGCAACACAAGACGGGATACTGCTACGCCAAGAGTCACCTGCTGGCATCACTCTTGCGAGCCAATGGGATTCCTACGGGTCTCTGCTACCAGCGATTGACCATTGCCGATGACGACAGTGGACCACCGTATTGTCTGCATGGATTGAATGCCGTCTACTTGCCGGAAACCAAAGAGTGGTTTCGAGTCGACCCTCGAGGTCTCAAGCCAACCATTCAACAGGCGGTCTTTGATCCACCACACGAAGTATTGGCATTTCCCATCCGAACAGACATTGGGGAAGCAGATTTTCCCCGCGTCTACATCGATCCGTTGCCCCTGATCGTCGAGACACTGACCACCCGCACCAAGTCTTGGAAGGATGTCCTGGATCACCTTCCAGATGCCGAAGCGCTCGAGGAGGCAGGGTAGTAATAAATATCGCACTAGCTAGCTAGGCAGATACGGGGATTATCTCATGACAAAAATGAAGCTATGTTTGGCCCGTGTAATGTCAAGTCAAACCTGGACACTTCAGCTCAGACCATAACCTGGACACTTCCGCCCAGCATCAGATGCGCTGTCATGTTGCCACAAACGATCAGCACTTTAAAACTTGTTCATATCCCCGGACCTGGCTGCAGGACCTGAGGAAGAAAAGTTCCTGGTAATATGGATGCCCACTTGAGAGGCAGTGGGTGACAGACACAGTTGGGAGCATCAGAGGCAGTGCTTGGGCGTCAACATTGGCGGGAGTATATTCGTCAAGACTTTTCCAGCAGCCAATTTCATTACTCGGGTCTCAAGTAGACTCCAGGGCGTCCAAAACCCAATGCATTCCCCAACGATGTTGATTGTGCGTGCAGTCCACTGGGCATCCTGCACATCATAGTGCGCTGCCTTTCTACAAGATTGGCTGTCAATACCAGTACAAGAGGATGCAATGCAGCGAGAGCCATCTGAAGGAGGAGACAGAGATGGAGCAGATCGTCAAAGCAATTCTGTAGGGTTTCCTTCAATGAATCAACCAAACAGTTGCCCACGATTTGAATCTGTATCAAACGATAGGGTCCCAAGTTGGGATATCCCGCAGTCGGGGTAGCTCCGGGATAGAGACAACAATAGTGGTGCCATATGGAAAAGAAGGTGAACAAAAATCCAATTGTCACACAAGCTGCATCAACAGGAAACTTCCGTGCGTTCCGAAATTTCAGACAAGATTTGATCGCCTGGTGCTAGAAATTGGCTTGGCGGTTGAGACTTTTGGTCATCTGGTGCCAAGAATTGGCTTGGTGGTTGGACATGACTTGGGGAGCTTTCCTCGAACGTGACATGAGGCCCATCGGATGTCGAGGAAGCAGGTTCATCAACCGTCAACGTGCCCAAAAGGGGAGCTGTACGCAAGCAACAACGAGACGGGAAAGAGAAAGTGTTAGGCAGGCACAGGTACAAAAAGGAAGCCACTCTATTCCCGAACAGTACTTACAGTGCTCGTTGCCCGCGATCGCTGCCGCTGCCTCGGGCTCAGAATCGTCGCTGTTGGGTTCAGAGGCAACGACAACAGACGGGGCCTCGTTCACCTTTGCCAGCTCTTCTCGCAATCGTTGCACCTCTGCTTCTAGCTCCATAATACGCCTTTTGTCGTCTTCGTTAACGCTCGATCTCATAATACTTGATCGAAGTCCTCTTGCAGAGGTGTCGACGTTTGCCTTTACAAGTCAACGCTCGCTTATATTTATAATCTTGTATTTATTCGCTCTATAATATTTAAGAATACTCCAGTTCCCACATTTTTAACTCTAACCCTATTTTAGTACTAGAGCACGTACAATTCTACAGGAATAGTTAGGGTTAGGGATAAAATCAATATTTATTCTCGCTGTTATATTTACTGAATTCCTGAATCCCCCCCAGTATATATATCTGAATGTTGACTGTATGTGTCGCAAACTCACAAAGTTCAAATCTGGAAACTGTTCCTCCAGATCTTCGATATTTTCGGCGGTTGCCGATGCATCCTCCTCGCGGGCCAAAATGCGGTACTTTTGCAGCCAACTACGCATGGGCAGATGGCGGAAAATGTGTCAGCTTCCTTTGGACAACGACGAGAGATGTAGACGCGACGCACTTACGGCATCAGAGCGTAGACGAATATTAAACGCCAACAAGTGCCAGCTCTCTTTCCGAAGTGATTGGCATATCGCTGGGTATTGCAGGTGGAAAAGGCATGTGAGGTACAGATGTTTTTGAAACGTAGCCAGGACCTTTCCAAACTCACCAACTTCATGAGATAGATTACTCCAAGTTGCTCGATGTAAGGATGCCTGTGCGCCTGCGGTAGCACCATGCCGAGATTGAATTCGATTCAGAAGCAGCAATGACAAAAAATCGCCAACTGAACTATTCAAACTAACCTCATGACTCAACACTTCTTTCATGTGCACGACAGGATAGTTGTCAAGTTCCAACGGCCCAATTCTCCCCACATTGTGTGCAAGAAAAGGTGTATCCACTCTACCTATGAAAGTGGCAGAAGCCAGAAGCAGCTTCAAAGCACGCACAAGGATGTATCCGGCGGACAATGCAAAGTTCCCCCATTCCAATGCAAGGATGCTTATGTTCGCAGGTCCTGGTTTGGTTCGGTAAAATGACTTGTACATCGTGCAACGGCAGGTGCATACGAATGCGAGACGCACGAGCGCCACTGATATAATGCCGCAGAGGATAGCTACCAGCCGCTGTGCGTAGTAAGCGCTTGCTTGCCACAACTACGCAAAGAGCAACCAAGTCAGACACCAAAACAAACGTGGAGACAAGTATGTTCGACGCGCTAGGGGGCTTACAAAAAAGAAGAGGACCAAACCAAACGCGCCACCAACGAGGACGCTCGAAAACAAGCTTCCCCAGAACAAACTACCAGTCAACAAAGCGACCTGGGGTAGGAGCACATGAGAAATGCGGGTGGCGGCATGACGAAACAACAATATGCGGACACAAAGAACTGTTTACCTGATCTGGGGCGTGGCGATAGCGGTTGAAATCTTTGTTGCGCAGGGTAGCAATGTCACCCGATCGCAGTCTGAGAATCGTCGTGACAACTGAAGGGATAAAGACAACAGCCAAACTAAGTGCCGTGAAGAAGGCAATGATCGTCCCAAGATACAGTGGTGCAGTGATCATGTACTTTTCTCTGGGCGAAAGAAGGGCAATCCTCGTGTAAGTCGGGACGGTGTGGGCGTGCTAGAAATACGAACCTTACTTACGAAGGATAGAGGCTGTCAACACCTTCGTTGGCCGCGCCTTGTGCCGCGTTGTACGCAGTCGTGCGCCATATATCGCCCTCAAAACCAGACGCATTCAAAAGCGCGAGTTGACTGGTCGCATTCAGTGAGCCTGACTGAGCGGATTCCACCAGGGGGCACAGGTAGCTCACATCCGTGCCCTTGAAGTCACACAGTGACATATTCCCAGTCCCCGGACAGTACTTGTTAAAGAGGTCTTCTGCTGGAGCAAGCGAGGCATTGCTGCAGCCAAAATCAATTCCACTGGAAGCGTCGAGAGTTTTCAAGTAGTTTGATACCAAAGGAGTCATGTTTGCAATGGCTGTCTCAACCGCTTCGCCCTGTGGGTCGACCTCGAAGGCCCGATTAATGTAGTGGTCTACTTGTCGTTTGGCCCACTCAATATCGTACTCCTCTGCGACGTGCAGAGTCAGAAAAATGCCTCCAAAGAGAACGTAGAATGTCACCACATACTGAGCAAGGTTGGAAGATATCATTCTCGCTGGCACCCAAATGCCATGCTTCTGGAAAATTTGATTCGTCCCGAACAACTGCCTCCAACACCAAATGAAGCCTCCTGCCCTTTTAAACTTCTTTCCTTCCGTTTCATACTGCTTCAGTGCTTGACCATAATGACTGTTGAGGATTGAATCTAGGTCCTTGGACGTGCAGATTTCCAGTGCATTCTTTGTCATGCGAGACAATTTCATAGCAGTGGCCTGTTTCACGGCCTGCTCTTCGCTGATGCTGCTCTTGAGGATGGGATTTTGAGGGAACGATTGACGGAGTTTTTCAAAGCAGTCTGTTGCAAAGCTCAAGGCAAATGCATTACTCAGGTGAAAGACACATGTGATAAGTCCAAAAATCAACGAAGCGGCATAGAGTACGTTGTTTTCCTTGCGATTGTTCCTTGATCCAACAAGGGGAATGGTGACCAGCAGCAACACCCACGTGAAGCCAATCAACGACTTCCATCCTGAATTGGCTGTTCGATGCACAGGAGAACGAGACTGCCTGGTAAGGTAAGGTCCAGTCCAAACAATGACAGTGATCACAGATATACTTACAATTCACACTGTTGCCAACGCTACCCATGGACACATTGATTACACCGAAAATACTCATGCCAGCAAAGAAGACGAGCCAGTTGGCAACGCTGACAAAAGCTTCGCAAAACATTGCGTCGGCCTGTACGGTAGAGATGACGACAAACAATGAGATCAGCATTGGATGGTGCTGATTACCAATGTCACTTCCTCCGAACTCACATTTTCCGTCCAGGGTGAGTTCCATTCATAGGCGACGCCCTCTTCCTCATTACACGTCTCTTCGATGTTCCTGTTGAAATCAATAAAGTAACTGAAGCCACAGGTAGACAAGGCGAATTATTGAGTGTGTGTCCCGTGTTCTTTTGGCTCGCACAAGGGTCCACCAGCAGCCGTTTGTCTTACGCAAAGTAGGTGATCATAATGGTGGAAAACAACATGACCATCAAACCCTTGGACCGATAGGTTCCGGCGGTAATATCAATGGCCGGAAAGGTATTGACCCGATCCAACTCTTCGCTGACGGCCAATTTGTCACGCAGGGACTGGGCATCCACCTTCACCCTCCATAGTTCGGATGGGCTCCCGGCGTGGGTGGTCGCTTCTTCCTCCCGCTCCTTCAATTCGGCATCGGTAAAGTATACATCATCAAAGTTGGTGGTCAATCGAGCCTCGTTGCGAATGTCGTAAAGTCGAACGTCGTGCGTTAATGCCTCGGCAAAGGAGAGCACATTCAACATGGGCGGATTGCTTGTATTTTTGTCAGGCGTATTGTTGTCGTTTTTGGTGGGTTGTTGTTGTTCGTCGTCGTCCTCGCTGTTGTTGGCTGTTTCTTCCATGCCCATGGCAGCATGGTACATTTCTTGCACCAATCCGCTGTCGGCGGCAAGGTTGACTTCCCCATAGGCAGCCAAGATTCTCCGGATTAGATCGGGTGTCAATGGCTTGGCTTTGGAATCTCCCGTGACCTGCAATGCAAGTTCATTCAAAAAGTTGGTTAGAAATCAGAGGTGAGATTGCAAAAACTTCACGTAAGGTCAGTTCAGGCCCGGTTTCAAAAACAAAAAAAGTACATACATCATGTAAAATCATTTTGAGGACATAATCCATCATTCCAGCAGGTGTGGGCACGAGTCCATCGGTTCGTTTCATTTGCTTGTGTATGGAATGCATGGACATTTGGAGTTGGTCGGTATCGACCACCATTCCCGCGAGAAATTCCTCTTCGGTGAGTTCTTGCGTATCGGTATCAGCAGCCTTTAAAAAGATGGGGATCAGTAGCATGGCCACCACTTCCATCAGATCCAATACCCCGTCGTCGTCCTCTGCATCGGCATCGCATCCTCCCAGACCATTCAAAATGGTCTTTCGAACCTTTTCGTCATCCACCATGATCCCGTACCGACTCGACAGGAACAATCGAATATCTTCGGCTGAAATCGGTATGGACGATTGAAAGAACAAAAGAAGAATCAAGATGAGATCAAGCAACGATCAGCAGAGCAATCACAGCCAACAACTAGACTACCGACCATGCTACCCTTGACTATAGCACAGCACAGCACAATGAAGAAAACAGAACATCCTCATCTTCTCCTCACACTCACCTCGGATGCTGGCATCTTTGCGCACCTCTTCAAGATCTGTCTGATGAAGAGCCGACACGTACTCCAGCTCTCGCACATCGGCGGCAGCTCCCACCAACTGCTCAAAGGAGGCAGCCATTGTATACTACAAAATGCAAGTAAGTACCAATACTATCTGCTTGTCTCCCTCCTTCCGACAGCAAGGTTTCCGGAATACAATAGCCTAATCAAGATTCCCCCTTGGAACGAAGCAGTTTGATTTTTCAACACGATCTTTGAGGGACGAATCCCGTCACGTGCGGTTGGCCTGCACGAGTAAATCCACGTGACCAAAAATCTGCCATCGTGTTGCAAAACGGACGCTCATTAGCTCCAGCAGGAAGGCGCGCGAGGGCGCAGCGAGGAAGACAAATCCAAGCTCAAATTAGCGTGGAAGACATCCTTTTCAAGCGAAGATCTCGAGCTATGATAGCTAGCACCCAAACCCGCGACCTCCACATCCCTCTCATCTTCTGTCATCAGCATCATTGCGTGGCTTCCCTTCTCTACTACGATCTGATAATAGAATGTCAACCGCCACGTCTAATGCTGCTAAAGACAGTGGCGATCGTCGCCCGCTGAAGAAAGCAAAAGGAGAACGGGAGCCAGAGTCTGAAACTCCAAACTCTGCCGCTGCTGATTTCCTCAACCAAGAGGATGCTTGGGTCAACAACATCTTTCCCTTTCTGGGAATGGGACACTTTGCCTTTGTGGGAGCTACCAGCAAGAAATTCAATGAGCTATATAAGAAATATTGCGACTCCATAGAAGAAGCACCTTCGGTAATAGTGAGTCCCCGCCGATTTTCTGGGTTTGACACCACATGTCCAGGAACAGGCATGGATACATACTACGGTACAGCGCTACCTTTTCCAGCGTTTCATGCGCAGAGCACTGGCTCAACGATATTTGCAAGAACCGAATGCCGGAACAGTGTGATGTCTTCACAAAAGTTGGAAAAGTTGGAAACTTGGCAGTTGTCCAATGGGCACGCAAACAGGGATTTCCATGGGATAGCAGAGCTTGCGCCTGGATCTGATTCGATGGCTTCATGAAAATGGTTGCCCATGGGATGTTTCGACATGCAAGTTTGCAGCTGAGAATGGCCATCTGGAGTGCCTCAGGTTTGCCCATGAAAATGGCTGTCCATGGGATGAATTCACATGCAAACGTGCTGCTGAAAATCGCCATTTGGAATGCCTCCAGTATCTCCATGACAATTTTTGTCCCTGGAATGTTATGACTGGTTTTCATGCTGCAAGTAACGGCCATCTGGAAATCCTGAAATATATGTATGAAAATGGCTGCCCCTGTACGGCATCCACATGTCATGGTGCGGCTGAGAATGGACACTTGGAAATCCTCAAATATTTGCATGAGAACGGCTGCCGCTTGATGAGGATGTCATGTCATGCTGCTGCAGAGAATGGACACTTGGAAATCCTCAAATATCTGCATGAGAATGGTTGCCAATGGGATGAAGAGACTTGCATGCTTGCTGCCGATCAGGGCCATTTTGAAGTCCTAAAGTATGCACATGAAAATGGCTGCCCATGGAATCAACAAACCTGCTCTTGTGCTGCCAGTAATAGCAATTTCAAATCTTAAAGTATGCTCATGAGAATGGCTGTCCATGGGATGAATCTACCTGCTATTGTGCTGCTCTCAATGGCCACCTGGAAATCCTCACTTATGCTCATCAGCATGGCTGTCCATGGGACAAGTCTATAACTACTGATGCTGCTGAACATGGTGAATTGGGGGCCCTGAGGTATTTGCATGAGAATGGCTGTCCTTGGGATGAAGGTGCAACCATTTGCGCGGTAGAGGAGTCTGAAAATTTTGAGGTACTCAAATACTTGCACGAGAATGGTTGTCCGTGGGATGAACAAACAGCAAATTCAGCTGTATGGAATGCTTCTGAAAACTTGGAAGTACTCAAATACTTGCACGAGAACGGTTGTCCCTTTGGTGAAGACATAGCAGAAATGCTAGCGGACGGATCTCCTCTGGAGTCCCATGTTGCAGAATGGTTGAAAGAAAACATATTCCCCGGGCGGATTTTTTTGGGGTGACTGCCAATATCAAGCTTAGGCCACCGACCAACATCTGCTGAACTCCATCCTCCATCAGCTCCCCTCTACAGGTAACGGCGCCTGTAGCTAGCTAGCTAAAAGTGGTGGGCTAGTGGCGCTTTACAGAGGAAGGAACAACCAAAGGTCGGGGTTTCCGTACGTCATGCACGCAGGGAGGTGTTGTGAATGATATACACCCAGTCCACTTTGGGTTAGTTTCATAGATACAGTCGTTCCGTAGCCAGGTCGGGTGCAACGAGCGACACCCGACCTACGGCGTAATACGTCTGGAAATTCATCTCTGGCTACCGAGTGGCCTCTGGAGGTAACATGTGTCACGACTAGTATCTCCATGTCGTATTGGATCAAACGTTGCTCAAGCATGCGTGACGTTATCACGTTCGGTACCTACCGGTAGACAGGAAGAGCGATTGAATGAAAGATTGATTGATTCAATCATTCTACGCGGGTCCTCGGCGGAAATCAAAGAGAAAATGCCCCAAAAGCCTGACGCTGCTTCGAGAGTGTCGCATCTGCAGTCGACTGAAACCATTTGGTACAACCGATGCGGAGTTTGGTATTGTCCCAATGACTGTTTCGTTGCCTACTAGTATCTGGTCCTTGTTCCGATCCGGACGGAAGCTTGGTGAATTCTTGCTCCGTTGGCGAAATGGCGGGTCTCTTTTTTGCGCGATCATCTTACCGGTGCAGCTTGTCTTCGCCTCCCTCATTGTTGTGTGCCTCAACACCTTCGCGAGATGTCTCGTGTTTTGATTGAAAGGCGTCTCATGCAGCGTCTTCCTCGAAATGATGTGGCTGTAAGGTTTCCTCCTTGGTCTCTTCCTCGACTTCTTGTACCGGTAGTAGCCCTTGAGCAGAACCATTTGGGCTGGGGTCCTGTACATCAGTTTCATCGTTCTCCCCTTCTTCGTCGTGCATCTGAGCAACGGGGAGAAAAGGGCTGACAGAGAGGTAATCTTTTGGATCGTCATTTTTGCCAAATTTGCAATGCTCGACCCCGTCAGTTTCGACTTTTTGTTCTGCATCGTAGTTTGTATCCCGTTCTCCGATGACCTCATTTTTGTAGTCTGGCGAGGGATTTTCGGTCGCTGCTTCATGCGGAAGATGATTTTGTAAGGCAATCTGAGCGGACGGATCGAGAAGGTCTCGAGGGTTCTGCGATGAACTCTCTCGTCGCCGGCCAAGGCTTTTTCGAAGAATGGCCGCGAAGGAAGACTGCCTGCTGCTGGCGCTGTTTCTCTTGGACACGTTGAACAGCTTCGGTCGCAGATACACCAGGGCATTCATGAAACCTTGCAATGGAGCCAAGAAGGCAACTATCAATGTCAGACCAAGTGGGCCATTCACGTCCACCGAAAACAAGTAAACGGAGAACAGGATGGGCCAGGAAATATAAAACGCCAGCATGTAACTTATGCATTGCCAAAACACTTGCTTTTCAAGTGTATTGGCGCTCCCAGAGATACTCCATTGGGCCGAGGAGGTAGCTCGTTGTCTCACGTTGCAGTACACCTTCAAAAGGCAACAAGTAATGGCGGTGATGGACAACCCAAGCGGTAACACCACAAACACGAGTACTACCCAGACTTCCCCGTCTGGGAGAGGCTCGACGTGACACGCATAGCCCATCACATTGTAGACTGGCAGACCCCCCAATGCCAACCCTATCCCACACACAAGTGGAACCCCTTGTAGATACTTTCGAATCTTGACCAGCTGGAACTCTCTCCAACTGTACACAATGACCAGCACATAGTACACTGCGAGACTGGTAGAATAGAATATGCTCGTAACTCCAAGCTGGACGAAGAAAGCCTGGGCTGTACAAGAAGCACTATTGCCCGAGGCTTGCTGAATATAGTCTGCCTTGTCCGCGTCGATTGGTATCGTGGCAAAACTCCAAGCAATGGCTGTCACCATGTCAAAGGTTGCCATTCCCACCAAGAGTTGATGGTAGACCATTTGACGTGTTTTGGGATCTGTGAGGACGTCGAATAGAATGTAGGATGCTCCCAGAAACGAGAGAATGGCCGAGACCCGTGCCGTCCAAATGAGGGCCTTCTTCTGACCTTCTGTGGTGGCTCCCAAGTATGCAAAGTCCTTTTCTGCGGTATCTCTGCCTTCCGGACAGAACTCATTGGGACAGAGGTTGGAGAGGTAGATATCCTCAAAGCAACCAAAATATGACCATCTGATAGTCCGTGTCCGATTCCATGTCTGGTGGATTATCGCACAGTCCTCGCTTGCAATACCGGTAGCTGTCGGATCTTCAATTCCCAAGACTTCCAACGTGTAAGATTGAAAATTGCCAGGTAGTACGGTGGTATGCCTTGTCTCGCAATGATTCGGTCCGGCGCAAAAGTTGGGCGGTGCAATTTTTGGATCTGGGCGACAGGATTGGGGACACAAGTACAAGACTTCTTTGGCCGCATCGCACAACCAGTTTTCTTCCGCGAGCACCATGGACCGAAATCCCTCGACACCACTGGTGTCGACAACGCTCTGAAACAGGAGACGGCATATCTCTTCCAATTCTCCAAAGGAGTAGTTTTGCTGTGTCAGAACAAGCTCTATCATGTTTGTGCTGTTGAGATTTTGTGGATTGCCGTTTTCTATGGATGGTGGTCTACACGAAGGCCCTTGTCGTGGGTCAAAACAGAGATTTGGTGCACACCAAGCACAACTCGAATAGGCCTGCCGTGCCAATGGGCACCACTGAGACTCCTCGTCAATTGAGTTAAAGTAATCCAAATGTTGGGATGTATTCAGAGTCGTTTCCAAAGTAGTAAAGTCCCCAAACAAGAGAGCTCGCAATTCGAGACACACCGAAACGGGATCACTGTAATTGATTCCCAAATACCCTGTTGGAAGAGGAGGGCGTGATTCATTCTCTGGGATAACGACCCCAAGCGGGCCACCTCTTTTGTAAAATGTTTCCACAGCATCTCCCCACTCGGCTGGGTTGAACTCTCGAGAACAAGTTGGTGGATACCGTACTTCATCCAAACATCCTCCTTGACAATTTTCGGGACACAAATGTGCCACGAGGTGTTGCCGAATACACAAGTCTTGCGATGCGGGTAGATTGTGTCCAAGACCAGGAATGACGCTTCTGGGAGTGTCAACCAAAGTAGTCTGGAGCTCTTGGCATGTCCTATCAATGTCTTGATCAGATTGCAACCGATGATAGGGTGGATTTTGATTCATCACAGCATCTTCCCGCGACAATTTTCCTCCGCATGTCGTAATATCCGCATCGATCCCGCATTGAAAGAAGAGACCAATGCCAAAGGTGTAGTAGAGACTCGGATCGAAGCTTTCTCTTGGTGGACGTTTAGAGGAGCTGCAAAATAGGCAATGCGGGTAGGCAATTTTTGCCTTTTGACACTCCTCACTAGAACTTTCTAGAGTGTTCAAGTGTTCTGGATGCTTGGAGGTATTCAGAAAGTCTGGGGAGAAAGGAAAAACTTCTAGGGACAGCCAAAGACAGACCTGTTCAATGGAAAAGCTGGCTCCACTTGCAGTAACCAGGGCAGCTGGATCAGGCGGTTCCGGAGGGAGAAAACGTTTGATTCCACACCGAAGATCCTCTGGAAATGCATCAAAGCAGCCTTGCTTCAGTCTCTGAGCATCACTTGTTAAAGGGACAGTAGCCAGGAAGAACCACAGCCACGGACATAGGAGCCAGAGCGGCCATCCCGCAATCGAGAAAGGCATTCCTGATTGCGATCCAAGGTCCAAAGATCCCTTCTGCGGTCAGCTAATGAGGCGGCCAGGCATGCAGTCTGATTATCTATCCTTCAAGCTTCAGTAACGGTAGCTGAATGTGTTCTTCCTCCTCGCAGACTTGTGAAGACCGTTGAGCTTGCAAGGAGAGTGCTCTACTAGCTAGCTAGTACACGTGGCTTCATCGATGTTGCCACCGGTACGGTAGCAGCGGACATGGGGATGGCGCGACTTTCGAAAACAACCAGAAGTAAGCCAGTTGAGGCTGCGGAAACTTTGCCTGATCAACAAACCAAACCACCCAGAAAGAGGGAAACATCAACCATTATTATTCATATGCCCCCTGGGTCGTCTCCGTTTCCAGTACTAGTTTAACTTGTCTACTAATACAGGATAATGGTGAATAGAATCGAATGAATCATGTGGCTTATATTTAGGGTTTAGGTTTTGCAAATTTGAAGTCAACGTGTTTATGTGAGGTTGTAAAGTTTTGTGTGATAAGTTTAAGTGGAGGGTTGCTCGCTTCCGCTGGGAGGTTGTGTCTTCTTTTTCCTCTGTTTCCCGCTCTTCGTCGGTACTGGGTATTCGGTAATAGGATTCGTGAGCGAAGTTCGGCAGTTTTCTTCATACCTGTGGATGTGTCATCATTCTGATTATTCGCAGGTGACACTTGGGCCGACGTGGTTCGTGGAACAGTGGACGGGAGATGACGTTTTTGGTGCATTGGAACTGGAATGGTTTGCGAATAATTTTGGGAGGTCCAGTATTGAGATTTGAAAGTGAGGGCACGGGGATTTATACGGGAAGCTACTGTAGGAGACTTACCACCGTTCTCCTGCTGTTGCTTTTCGAGAAGAGTTCCCAAAAAGGCCTCAAAGTTCATGCCGGGGGGTAGTGCAAAACCATGGGGAAGGGCCAGTGGCAGCTTGAAGGCGAACTGTGGAGTAGAGGTGGGGCGGGGGATGGTGTGCGTGCGTAGTGGCTCGTAATAATGTTGCGACGGGCACCAGTGATGGCCCGCATGCGACCGAAGTCCGATGCATCCAAGGTTGTTTCGGTGAAATCAACGGACGTAAGACGTGACGCGGGAGTTGACCACATGCCATTTCAGCTTGTCGACAAATACCTATCGCTATCGATACACAGATGTGAAGCGACTGAGGAAGCTTCGAACAGTGCAGTATTCGCTTGGAATCTATGCCAATGAACCCACAATGAGTATAGTTCAGTGTCGTATCCGGTCATATGTCACTTGCCTGTGAGAACTAGGTAGGGTTCATCCTTCTTTGCCGCGGTCGTACCACGTATTGCATGCCTAGCCGGTTTAAAGGTTCACGATGAACCCACTTCACAGGCCCATTTCTGGGGTCTGGGATCTGGGGAAACAAACGCCTTCACGCAGTTTGTCCGTCACAGTTCACCTCTGGGGACAATGATAACAAAGCCTCCTTGGCAATACAGCCAAAGTACCTTTACGGTGGCCTCGTACATAAGGATCCTTTTCCCCATCACAGAATGCGAGTCCACCAAATTATGAAATACCCACTCGCATTCATGTGCTTGTCAGCGAGGCTTGAACAAAAGCCATCATTGTCTTTGGTTTAACGCCCGTTGACAGGAGTGGTCATTATATTGCAGTCGGTAATGTACATACACCGCGTAGCTTTCTTTCAACCAAAGCTCTGAACTTAGAGTGAACATTCCGCGGAACGGGGTATTCTCTCTTCCTTGAGCGTTGCATGCTGATTCTAACAGCGTTGGAACTCACCAGAGTGAAAGGACCTCTGCTTTGTTGCCGCGGTCCTTTTTCTCTTGCTGTTATACCCGCGGAAATAGGGTTCGCATTGCCCGACGACGGTTCAGTGTTGATGTCGGGTTTTGGGAAGACATGGTGAGAGAGTCTGAAAAACCTTGAAGTCCGAAAGAGGAGTGAGTGCCATGTTGAAAGCAAACATTGTCAAACAGAAGCAAGTAAAAGAAATACTTACGTGGCAGGAGAGTGCTGATGGGTGGCTGAAGGTAGAGATGAGGGATGTTTTGAGGTTTTCTGAACATCTTTGTGACTGTTTCAAGCATGATTCGATGCCCGATACGGAATGGTCTGCATATATACATTTTCAATGCCAAAGAAAGAATATATAGAAAAGCGAGGCGATGTCTTCGCCTGAGTGTATTCGTGATACGACTGAGCCGGAGATAGTAGTAGCCTGCCTGCTATTAATCCTATAGTGAATACAGTAACACTTCAGTTCACTCGATATGGACCAGAGGGACTTTGCCAGCGGAATTCGTGCACGATACTTTCGCTAGTAATCGCAAGTTTTCGTGGTAAGATTCGATTTGAATTAATTAAGGGACGGTACCGTAGACACATGAAAAACACACGTGTGATTGGAGTTGTGTGAAATCCCCAATTGCTGCCGGCAGGGATTTAGGGAATTGAAACCGTGCATATAATGATATTTTATCTTATCCACCAGATGAGTAGAGAGGGCCCTCACGATTTTTGATTTTCGGGTATATGTCATCTAAGTGAAAATCACAGCGAGATGTGAGCGGGGCGCGGATGTAAATGAAAGACGTGGGATTAACTTAACGATCAACATGACAGATTATGAAACGTGGTGCGACTGGTTTCGCTGAAATGAATAAAGATTTGTCACGCTGTTTTCACTGTGTGGTTGGGTGTTGATAGCTTGATTGCCTAGAAGTGAAGTCAGCTGATCTATCGGTAAAATTGGATCGGAGGCATCGAGTGCGCACTTACCTGGCGGAGTAGATTGTATGCTATGTCGCCATGGGCTTGACATGTCAGAGAGAAGGAGAATGACTAATATGATGTAGACTGAAAAGTTTCTCTTGTCTAATGATCCACTCTCATCGTCCGACCATACGAGAGAGGTCAACCATCGTTTTTTCGAACGCAACATCGCATCAAACTCACTCCGCTAGCCAATTACGTGAGGTAAACAACCTCCACCTAGTCTCGGCTTGGGTGCAAGTGTGACGAACGAGTTGGGCTATAACCTGCGAACGGAGGCGATGTGCAGTACGATGTAACATGGGATGACACAAAAAGAATAAGCTAAAAATTAAAAGGGATTCTACGTCTACCTCGTTCTAGCGAGTCCCGGGAGGTTCACCTCGTGATTGCCAACCACCAGCTGGTTTTGGCTCCTCTCGCAACCTGTCATCGGTGTTTGGTTGGAAGTCCATTGGCATTTGGCTCTTGCGGGAGTCCTAAAGTGGGAAAGTTGGGCTAAGTAGTTGAAAGACTCTCCCGGTGTGCACCCAACAAGAGCCTAGTGGGAATGGCCTCCCAAAGTCCAAGAGTGCGATTCTTCGAAAGTAGTTGAAACACTGCCTTAGTCGCTCTGGTAGAGACCGGCCTCAGTCGACACGATGAGCAGTGACAAGATGTCGCTGTTTTCGTCATGTTGGTTGAATCGACATCTTGTTGTAGTAGTTGCAGCTGTCATCGTAATAAGTCTTGATTAGTCGAACTTCGGCTTGGCTCCGTTGTTTTTACGGTTGGATCTCCAAGTCGGTAGCCACCACCCAAATCCATGGTCGTGTTGTCTGCCGAGAAACATGTAGAGATAAGCTTTCACAGCATAAAATCCTCGGATGCTCAAATGATGATTCAACCGATTCTTGCAATCGGAGATGATGTTGATATCTTTCCTGCACTGTTTTGTCAAGTTCTTTGTCAAGCTGTGCTCGTCGTTGGTTATGTTTCTGAATCCATGAACTGTTGGAACTCTGTCCTCGAGAGGGTTTCTCCATTCTGCCGCAACCGGTCGGATGGACCTTGAGATGACCCTTGCCACTACCACGTCCGCCAGTTCGAGAGCCCGAGCGTTCACAACGATGATGGGAAGGTCTACGTCGAAGCCTTCTGTTCTTGCTCTTTTTCTTCGTGACGCTGTGAGAATCGCATGGAGAAATGGCTTGGTCCTGCGAGCCTCTCGGGGACTGGGGATGGGGAAGTCGCGACGTTTCAAACTCTCCCCGTTTTCGCCTGCATTGCTGGTTCCAGGTTGTCATTCTCTGATACCCGTAATCCACTCTGAATAAAAGATGTTGTTTGCCGCGGCGTTGCTTGGAATTCACAATGATTGCCAAGTCAGAAAGCAGGGTAATCAGATCATGGCTCCAAGACGACAAGGAGGGCTCCAAACACAGTACCAACAGCACCAGTACTAGTATGGCACCGTACCGTAACGTAAAGCAGAGGCAAACTTACTTGACGAAGACCAAGAACTCTTTCTCAGCACATATCGGCTTCCTTTGGACGTTTCTCTTCTCGGAAAGGGTTCGGGCATTTTCCCAGCACCACATGAAAGATCCGGTCGCCACAAAAGATTCGGCAATCAAGACAGCAACTCCGTACCGGTATTATGACGCCATAACACTCTTCGCGTGGTTAAAGAGAGCTACCCAGAGTAAGCAGAAGCGCCCAGTGCACCATCAAGTGCCCTCCTTTCCTCTTGTCTCAGTGGCAGCCAGGTCCAGGTTCTGGCCCTTCTTCCTCTTTGTGCCAAATCCCTTGCCAGACCATAATGGCTCCCACCCCAGCTCATCCCCTAGTAGCACCCTCATGTCTGGGCCTGTGTGAGTCTCCGAAGAGAGTCCCAATTTTATCCCCCAGTGCCGCCCAATTTCTGGACCATTATTTGCATCAGGCAGCTCGCTCATCTCCCTGTGCCACCTGCTCTAGCTAGTTCTAGTCCAGCCATCTGCTTCCCAATTCCCCACGCCAAACTCCAGATTGCCCTGTTCCTCTGCACCTCTAGAGTTCTGGCACGAGCTCATCCCCTAACCCCCTGAAGCCTGGGCCTGTGAAAGTATCTGTTTCTGTTCTTGACTGCTCTACGGTAGTAGCAAGAGTTGTATCCCCAACTGCCAGAACCAGCCACCACCCGAACCTGTTAGCTTGGCCGCCAAGCCAGCCACTAGCTATTAGTACGACATAGCTCTAGCTAGATAGCTATCGGGGTGCCTCAAAGCAGACCAACTCTGCAAGATCTCTACTAGTTTTCATGTAATGCCAGCACTAAATGGTTGAGACGGCAAAACGAGCAGTTGTAGTGGGTGTGCAAGCAAAGGGGTTATTTTAAAAAGTGTGCAAACGAGTCAATTGATTCTTTGCTTGCGAAGGAAGCCCACGGAAGAGCCACTCGCAAACTACCGAGCAAGCAGTACTGTCAGCAAAGTGGACGTACACCGGGATAGCCTTTGGTTAATCCTGTACAATCCACACAAACGCCCAGCAATTGCTGGGCTTCGGTGAGCCAATAGAACTATCACACTCAGAGCGAAGCGTCGTCCAAATCAACCTTGACAGTCTTCTGCGCGAGGACAAAGCCCCAAACAATGTTTTTAGCGGCCAAATCCCTCCAGGTACAGAGTCCGGCCTTCATGTTTTGCTGATACTCTTGACTGATGCCAATCTCGTCCCCCTTCTCTTCTAGTACCTTACAGACAGTTCCGTAATGGCTGCTTACATTGGACGAGTCGGCCTGTAGGAAATCAAAGTTGCGAAATCCGACCGCTTCCATGGCATCGCGGTAATTAGAAACCGATCCCATTTTGCTCAGATGGATGCGGTTGTAGATGGGTTGCATCTCTTCGGGGTCGGCATTCTCCTGTTGCATAATGTCGCTGAAAATCATCCAGCCTCCAGGCCGCAGCACACGTGAAGCCTCCTTCATGGCTTTACGTTGTCCTTCTGGACCAACATGCAGTAGGGCATCCATACTGATGACCAGATCGACGCTCTCGTCTTTGACGCTGGTATCAAGGTATGATTCTTCGAGGATCGCGATGACGTCGGCCGACTTGTGTTCTTCGTTCAGACGACGTGCCTGATGGCACATCTTCACCGAGATGTCGCAACCAGTGGCACTCCAAACCAGCCCTGATTCCACTAGTCGTCGCAACAGTCCTCCGTAGCCACATCCCATATCAAGGATGCGCACCTTGCTGCTGTCTTGGAACTTGGACTGGATGAGTTTGATAAAGTCGGCTTCGTGGTACTCTTGCGCCTTGGAGATCAGTTGGTGGTTGCTCAGGCTGGACTTGTCGTCTGAAGTAAGCATATCATAGCGTCCAATGTGGATGGTTTCTTCTCCCCAAATATTGTTGTAGAACTTTTGGGCGTCATCGGAATCGTAGTATCCCTTCGCACGAGATGTGCACTCTGAAGAAAACCATGCAAAGATGGCCAATCCTCCCAGGTTCATATGGTCTTCTCCGATTCGAAGACCTTCATCTGCATCAGTGATGACGTCCACGTCAACATCAAAGCTCCTGAGAAGCTGTTGGACTTCTGCAGGGTAATGCCAGATGGTGGAGTAGTTGGTAGGAGTCATGAGGTGACGTTCTTCCCAGTTGACGTGCTTGTTGACATCAAACTTTCCACAGAGGTTGCCATTTTTCTTGTAGTAGTTCATGACAGCATGACTGAAGAAGTTTCCATTCCAATAAGAGACTCCACAGCGACCTTCGTCTCCTGCAATGGCGAGCATCTGAGCAACTGTAGCTCCACGCAGCTTCTCTGGCATGATGTTGAGAGTGTTATTCACACAAACAACCAAAGGACGTTGGAACTGCTGGTCATAACCATTCTTTAACCAGAACTCGTCGAGCATGACAGTGACGTCCTGGACAAGAAAGGTGCAGCGACCTTCCGTGTTGTGAGTACTCTTGCTGAACTCGACGAAATCAGGGTTGATGTCCAAGCCAAAACGAGGAATCTCTGCCAAACGGTCGGCAATGCTGGCATCGGCATTCTGGTCGACCAATCCGATGATATCACCGGTGCCAGACCCGACTTCGAGGATGCAGTCATGGTTTCCACGGACAGCGACTTCGGCAATCTGACGCCTCGTTTCCTCGTAGGTCTCACAGAAGATCGACCCCTTCTTGGCCACACTTTCGTGCCAGGCGGCAGGTGTCATCTGTTCCCATACCTCTTGCTCAATCTCATCCATGGTCTTGGGGGGCTGTTGGCCTTCGGCGTTGTTGGTGCTGGTAGCGGTCATTCCTCCTAGGCACATCTTGTTGTAATCCTTGCTTGTCTTGGTGGTGAAAATATTTAACTTATTGTCTCTTCTGGCAACAATGACGGCAACAGCAACGGTACTAGTACGGTATACTTGGTTTGTGGCTGGAGAGGGAAAGATCGGCACAAAAGAATGAACAATGTTTCAGTTCAATGGAACCCGTGAGTTTATGGAATCGAAGAATGGGTTTGAGGCCAAAGGTTTAGAGCATAGTCTACTGTGTTGAATGTGTTTAAAAAGAAGACTTTTTCCATCAAATTTCCACCAAAAACGTCAGTATAGATCTAGTCAAGTAAAGGCGTAAATGTAAAAGTTGCTTTATTGAGATTAGAAATTCTATCACGGTTAGCACAGCCTCTGAAGTGTTTTTGTAGAAAACGGAGTTTGAGGTCGCAAAAAGATTCAGATTCCTTCGCCGTTTGGTGGCCATACGTTTTTTGCTTGGGTTCCACATGCCGAATGCCAAGAGGTCTGGAAAACACAGGTGCATTCGCAAAGAGGGGTGATTACTATTAACAATAGTAGCATCATGGTATTGAATAGAATCTCAGAATCAACAACACATAATATATTATAGCGAGTGCTAGTAGCCTACCGGTACTCTGAATGATTGATTCGATTCAACAAAACAACCTAACTATGCATAGCTAGCTAGCTAGTCAATAGAGCTCCTCTATCTACCAGGTAGCTAGCTAGCTAACTATTTTTTTTTAAAAGAAGAGGTGGGCTCAGACGCCGGGTCTCTCAACACTTCTTTGGTTTCTTTTGTAGAACTTAAAAAACTTTAGGGGGAGAAGCAAGGGATCGGGGGGTTAAGGTAGGCAAATGCATCTCTTTCTCTCCAACGTTGTGGATCTTTCTCAGCATGAAAGTTCAGGAGTTTTGCTTCCAGCCTTCGCTGATTGGTGCATTCGTCTTTAGATGGGTTGACACCAAGATCTTTTGGGGCAATGACACGTAGAGATGAGCAACTCGATCCACTCACCTATGGTTTTATTTAGAGTATACTTTGGCACGGTTTCACTGCTCAGGTCTCAAGCAGACATCCATGGACTCGGATTGGATCTGTTTGCCCTTGGGGACCTCGTGTTCCGAAATTGCGAAGAGTGGAAAGTTTAACGAGGAATGGTGTTTAACCATTTCATCTCGAGACATGCGTTTTGTATCCAAAATAGCGACAACGTCAGCGCTGGCTTGGAACAAAACATCAACACTGAAATAGTGGAACAGATCGCCCGTCATTGGCTGCAGCTTTCCAACTTCGTATTCAATGGTTTGTTGAAGTGGAAGGTTAGCTGCTGATGAGGTTCTCCGTTGCACCCTTACAACATTCAGCATCTATTGATGAGTCAAGCTTGAAGTGTTATCTTTATGGCGAGCCTCCGTGGCTTCCGATATGTATTACTTGTGTATTTGTTTTGGGCTCTCATCCTTTCCGACATGCACTTTGGTATTGTGCCATCGAGGCTTTCGGTCTGCTCTCCGTATCGTGCCTCGTCATTGTGCCGGTACAGTAGGTACCAGTAGTAACGTCCAACATGTAGACTATGGTGCTGCTACAATCACGTAGAGTATTACATTGGCACAAGCCAGCTACCGGTACGATGCACACCTGAACGCGCTTGCTGACAGTCGGCTACCGGTATGCCGACTCATCTTAAACACGGAAACGCGTTTCCAGGGCTCGTTTGATGTCGGACAACTCCTCGACGGCTCTGCTGAGTTGGGCATTGGAGTTGGTGCAAACCGTGTTGACCATATTGGCCGTGTTCATGTATGCCGCACTAGATTCTGCAGCATCAATGTAAAAGTCGTGTGCTTGGGCTCGAGCCATCTGGCTATACAACGTGTTGGTGGCAAAGGCGGCGGTGCGACTGCTAAAGCCGCAAATGAAGCTCTTAAGACTCCCTATAATCGCGCCTTGGTTGATAAACACTGCATCGGGAATGGTTGCCTTTTTGAACGCGTGACGAAAGCAGCCCAGGAACCGAAAAGAAAGTGAGTATCAGCGAGAGATTTGGTTCGAGAGAAGCAGTCATGCGAAGTATAGCCTGGGATCACACGTACCAACGCTTGGATACCTTCTACGATGGGATGGCACGCCATACTGGCGTATTCAGCTTCCAATGACACGTCAATGGTATCTTGAATACTACGTACAAGTTTAGCAGGGTCCGTGCGGGAGGTTCGGTCTGCTCCTTCGGGCAGAAAAGGGTCAACGTTTTCTTGCGCCCATTCATTGTACTCGCCCATGGGATCGTTGTCGGCTGGATAGTACGCCTCGGAAGGGATGCATGTTGCATCGTATTGGGTGTTGCGGTGATTGTAGTTGAAGTTGTTGGCATTGGTATGAGTAGGCATTGGTTTTGTTTTACGACCCTGAAGCAGTCTTGCCTTTCGCAGTCTCAGCGTCGTATCACAAATTGTGTCCACGCCGTCCGCTCCAAACATCACGTAGATGGCCTCGTAGCGGAGCTGATCGTAGTCATTGTCATCGTGGTTTTCTTTTGGGTTGACAGCTACTAGATCCTTGTAGTCATGAAGTATATGCCTCCCCTCGTCACCAAAAAGGTTTTCCAGACAACCAAACCCGTACTTTCCGTGTTGGACTTGATCCTTCGAAAGCTCCCCAACGACATGTTCGACGACAAGCTTGGCCTCGACAAGGAACGCCATACAGAAGAGCGATACGAATAGCATGTACATGTACATGTTGGCAAGCAATTGATTGTTTATAATGTTCAATGA
Organism: Seminavis robusta; assembly: GCA_903772945.1. Classification (NCBI taxonomy): domain Eukaryota; phylum Bacillariophyta; class Bacillariophyceae; order Naviculales; family Naviculaceae; genus Seminavis; species Seminavis robusta. The sequence continues at coordinate 51,443 of CAICTM010000208.1, forward strand.
CAAGCAGGCTTTATAAGTGGTCTGCTTCAACTTTTATTGCTACAGCACGAAAAACCTCAGCTCGGAACGAAGCGCGCACCGTTCGAGCACTGCAGTACGGTGCAAGGCGCACCCCTCAACCGGCAAGGCCTTCGCGCACCAATCAACAATCATGTGTTTGCCGTACTAGCTCTAGCTAGTACTAGCAACGCTGGTACTACCGTAGTAGCTACTCCCTGGTAGCTGGCTAGTAGAGATGGCTAAGAGATGGCTAGCTCCTCAGTTGCTTCAGGCCAAATCGCATTGTTGTCAGGAATTTCAATCGAATCATACTATTTCTTTTTTTTTGTCAAGCGACCATGAAGCTTGCAGATGGACTCTGGACAATAGGATTGCTGCTGGTGTTGGCAATTGCCCCTGCCGACGGTGGTTTCCTAGATTTCTTTTTCGGCCGCGAAGAGGCTGAAATCGAACCAATTCAAGGGGCCGGTCTCTTCCTTGACAATACTGAGTTCGAACTGGGTAAACGAGGATTTGACTGTCTTCAAGCCATGGCAGGTGTCGATGATGGAGGCAACGATTGGGGACAATTGCTGATTCGCCCTATTGCGCGGGTGATGCTGAATGCATACGGCGAGGCCGGCATCAATCAGCTCTGTCGATCTCCCTTGTTGGCTCGCATGCAACGTCAGAACGCAAATCGTGAGCTCCGTCGAAAACGGAGGAGGGAGCTTGCATCAAGTTTGGATAACGGAAGTCTTCGTTCTCGTTCAAGCTTTGGCCATCCCATTACGAAGAATGGAAATGACACCACAATCAATTCTAGTCGACGACGAGACCAACAAGAATCAGAGGAGACTCGGTCCTGCGGCATGAGAAGCGCTCCCTACCCAGGAGGGGAGCGGGATGCCGATGAAACCTACGATGAATTCGCCACGAGCCACTTGGATGACTATCTCAATAGTCGAAACGAGCGAACCGATCCGGTCAAGACGTTTGACCTTCACAATGATTTGAACGTAGTTCGAATGGCAGGAACTCTTCTGAGCCAGTGTTCTCTCATTTGGAGTGGCGTCAATCAGTTACTGGCCGTTCCGGATGTTCCCATAGTGAACCAGGCAGCCATTTCCGAGGCTATTCAAAAGTTTGTATGCGACTTGCCAAACACGTACAACAGGGTCGTGCAACTTAGACTCCAGCGCGATCAAGAGCTTCTTGCTTGGCACAACAAACTTGTTGAGTCGGCTGAGGTCAAAGCAATGTATGAAAACACGAACACATTAGCCTCCGAGTTGTGTGTTCGGGAAGAAACATTGAAAACTGTTCTATCGGATATTGAAGCCCTCAAAGATACTGTCAACAGGATGTAGTCCTGATGTTGCTGGCTGCCTTCTAATGATATGTTCGAGCAGGAATAGAAAGTACCGATAATTTTACAGTACTGTAGGCCATTGCCCATGCTAGTGCACCCGGACACAGCGTAGCAACAATGAATCTTCCAGGGGACGGTCCTAAAAAGGATGTTTACCTACCTCTGGCTGTGATGCTTCGAGCGGCAAAGCAACCACACATTATAGCTGGACTCATAAAGCTAGGTGGGCAAGTTGCTTGGTAGCAATGACATCGTACTAGGAACCTATAGGGCTATTGTCTATAGTCCATGTCTACGCTACATGGCTAGAGCTACTAGCTGAAGCACTAAGTGGTTTCGGCTCAAAGCTAGAGCTTTTTACGGGCATGGCTGTCTATGATCATGCTGTGTTAGAGGGGACTACAGGTATGTGTGAAGCAATGGTGTTGTCAGTGGCTGGTGAGCAAAGGTCCAGCGGGCAGGGATGGCTGAAAACCAATGAGCAGCCAGGCCAACAGAAGGGGGCGGCAGGTAGGGGAGGACAAGGAGAAGACAGTGCCAGGGGAGGAAGAGGTCATCCCATACGGTACCGTAGCTTTTAGTGCTAGTACGGTAGCTAGCTACCGGTATCGGTACCAGTACTGGTACGGTACCGCGGCAAGCCTGTGCACACAAAAAAAGGAAAAAGGCGAAACGTTGGTACATACCCCGAGCGAGCCCTGGGAATTATGTTTAGGGCTTGGGCTAATGGATCAGGCCCATGAGGTTGAGAGTCCCCTCTCCGCGCAAGCCGAATCCAGAGACGTGGAAAATATCTTTCCGCTAGCTAGCTAGACCTTCCTAAGATCCATGTCCCGACAGGCGACAGGCGATGGTAAATAGGTGCGCAACGCCCTTCGGCGAATCAGTCCTTCCACAGTATAGTGCCTCCTAGCAACACTAACGCTTCGCTCTGCCTCCCCAACGCTTTCGTCGCTTCACGCTTCATTTTTCTCTGTAAACAGGGTGGTAGTGTTGATTGGTTTGGACGATACTAGTACTAGTACGACGATACGACACCAGTATTGTTGGGCAAATCGAGACTACTGCCATTGCTCTGGCATCAATGAACGACAGGAGAAAACGCAAGAGATCAGATATCGTTTGTGGTCAGTTGGTCTTTCGTCTTGTTCAAGTTGGAATCGAGTCGAGACCCCTTTTGTCACAGAATGCCCATACAAGTCAAGACTTTGGCCAGAAGAAACACACGAGACAGTCTGTCTTCCACTGATCACCTGATCGCAGTTTACTCATTGGAGAGCAAAGACGCCAGCTTTGAGGCTTGCGCAACCATGGACGTAAAATCCCTTCAGCGAGGAGGTACTAGTAGTACGAATGTCAAAAGAAACGCAAACGCAGCTACCGGTGGTAACACTTCTACCGGTAGCTCTTGGGTGAAGGGCCCCTGGGGTGTTTGCTTCCCTCCCCAACTACATGTAAATGTGCAACAACTCACTGACAGATTGAAACTCGAACCCGCTCCCAAACTGAGTAATAACAACAAGAACAGGAACACATCTCCTACTTCTGTCAGCAGTTCCAACAGTAGCCCATCTACCACTTCCTCTACCACCACCAAGCACAAGAACAAATCTTCGCGGCACCACCACCATCATCAAAACCAGCACCAGCAAAACGAGCAACACCAATGTGTATCGAACAATCACAGCGAGCGCGGATACGAGTTCGAACACAAGGAAGACACGGAAGGAAACATTTACGTGATGCCACTCGAGCAAGCAGCCGCCTTTGCCTTTTCGGATGACGACTCGGAGGCTTCATGGTCGTCTCAGAACGCCGTCAAGTTCAACAAAAAGTTGAAGCCCAAGGTGGCTGATCACGGCTTGAGTGCTTGTGCGAGCAAGGAAGCCAGGACACTGGCGGATCCAGCCGCTTACGAGTGGGAACATGCTTGGGGTACCAAACCAAGCGACTCCTCCACGGGATCACGAGAAGATACTGCGGAACACAGGGCACCGTCGTCTAAAGACAACAACCACAATAGCAATGGTCGTTCCGCTTGGCACTCGGAGAAGAGAGATGAAAGCGAACAGCCTGTTCCTTCTCCATCAGCTGTCCTCAGCAACGAGTCACAGATGTGGTCGCTGAACCTTGACATGACAGATCAGGACGAATACTCCGAATTGCAGCCTACATCGGGGACCAAGTCAATCAAATCGACCTCTGGCTCAACGTTGGCTGTAGCGACCACAAGGAGTGAAAGCTTGAACACGCAGCAGTCACACATTGGAAAACAAAGAAAGTCGGTGCGATTTACAGAACCTCTGGTAACATGCCAGTACTTTAGACCCAAGACCCGCCCAGAGGACGTGAGCTTGCTCTACTTTGACGAAGATGAGCTCGAACTACTGGAGGAAGACCGAGAAAATACATCGAGAGACCAGTTTGAAATGATTGCACAAGAACTCTCGGAGAATCGACTACGAATCTCCATTGCCTATCAAAACCGCTGGCGCGACCACCAACGACGAAGGAGCGGGCATTCATCGGCTGCGGCAACGACCTCGGTCTCAGCGTCGTCCTCCAATCTTCTCGTGACGAATTCGACAAGTGACGTTTAGAGACTCCTCTGTACATGGCAAGTCCATCTGCATTGCGCCAGTTTGGAAGATTCCCTACTAAACTACTAGCTAGAAAGGGAAGCGTAGTGGCTCCTGTCGCTATTTGTCAAAACTCTAGTAGTTGATTTTATATGCATTCTTATACTTTGTTGGGACGAGGTACTACTAACCATAGATAATACTGCTTCACCAGCTAGCTAGAGCGTCAAGGGAGCTTGAAGGATTTGGGGAACCATCGACAGGTTCACAACTTGGTCCAGTCCAGGCATACAGTACCGGTGTCGGTTGATGTGACGAGTGTTTGATCATTGAACGCCACGATGACGCTCCTACCGGTACCGGTAGCTGGTGGCTACGAGAGGAATGACTACCGTACGTTCCGGTACCAGAAGAGGTACCAAAGTGATGGATAGGATCATCATGGTTAGAAAGGAAACAGGTGCTGCAAGAGGAAAATAATGGCTTTGGGATGAAAGAGGGGCCTAGAGTACAGTATGGAGCGACTGAGGGTCTTTCTTACTTTGCTTTGTGCTTCTGTGTGTAGGTGTGCATATGTGTATATGTACGGTACGAGTATGTTGTGTGTGAAATGTGTGTACCAGTAGTGATGTCTGAGATGTCTGTGGACACTACAAATGCTACATGTACGGCAGTAGTTATGGTCTACGGTACCGGTACAACACAGCGACCATTGGATCACTAGTAGTCCTTGCTAGTATCCATAGAGGGTTGCCGTTGCTTCCGCTTTTCCAAATTCTGAGCTCCTGGTAGTTTGCGGTTTTAGTAGCTTCATCAGTGGAGCAAGCTAGCAAGGAATGGTACCGGTATCCCTCGAAGGTGGCCCTACCGGTACCCCATTTTGGTGCCTTGCTCGGTTGGCTGGCAGGAAGGTGCAAGACGGGGTGGGGTGGGTGCCTTTGTATGGCTGCACAGTAATAGGCTCCTCATTGCTTCCATTCCATTTTTTGTGTGACGTACATGTACATGTACATAGTTCGATGTGCGATACGATAATCACCTGTTGGAGCTGGTGCTTCAACAACCAATGAGGCCGTGCCGACCGGTATCATTCGTCTTGTGTGTGGACTGATTACAGAAATGGCGGAAGGGTGACCTAATGACCTAATCATACACCGCACCGGTACGGTACTATCAAGAGCTCTTTGATATCTCCTGCTAGCTAGGTACTGGTACTCTTTTCAATACTCCATAAAGATAAGTTACCTATTATAAGAAAGTAGTCATAATCAGTCAAAACCCAACACCAAGGTTGCCTTTGACATTGAGTGAATTGTTCGATAAGTACTGTATGATATGACTGTTGTGTTTCCGTTTACTGTTCAACTTCTGGGAAGAGAATAGCGCGGATTGAAGGCAACAATTCTTCGTAGACAAGATTCAAACGAGAGGCCATGGTGTTGTCGCATTTGATTTTTCCATCCAAGGCGGTCAACAAAACACCCCCGTGGGACTTTTCTCCCAAATCCTTGGAACGGTCTTCGTTGACCTTGACAAGGGGCTTGAGCGTCACGCCAGCTTCCCGCTTGATGATTTCGACGTACTCCTTGACAGCCTCGGGTAGGATTTTGCTGACGGTGGCAACGTCTTCGCCACGGCAGAAAATGGTGACCTCGTTCTCCTCGATCTTGATGAGTCCTTGGACAATGAGCTTTTGCAAGAGCTGGGGATAGTTCTGTCCACGAGCCACGACAGCACACTTGGATCCTGATTCGGACAAGAGAGTCTGTAGGAGCTCATCGCGGACCTTCATCTTCTTGACGCGGCACTCCCCAATCTCCGCGGAACGAGCAATGCGTTCTTGGATTTCACGATCCTTTTCCTTCTTGGTAAATTCATCCTGAATGGAGAGCTTGGCTTCGTGAACTAGAGTCTGCTTTTCCAAGTTGAAGTCATGTTCCGTCTGAAGAGAAGAAAAGAGAAGAGAAGCGAAATGAAATGAAATGGTAAGCAAACCACAACTCCTACAGTCAGTCAGTCAGCAAGTCAAAACACAAGTGCAGTACTGTACCTTGACGCGAATCTCGTTGGCTTTTTCATGCGCCTCTTGGAGGATGAAATTCACCATTTGTCGGATTTGATCAGAAGCCGCCATCTTGATGTAGATATATCTATACTACTACTACTACTACTAGCTAGTCTAACGAAATACTCGAGTAACCTTCGACACAACAGCAAAGGAAGACTTCAGCAGTTGTTAGTGGTATCGTGGAGGATCTTCTGGTGTGGTGGAACATGGGCACTACTCCGTGCATGTCAATCTTCTCAACGGGTCGATCGTCGGGCAGCTTGAGCGAAGGAAAAGCCCTCTAAGTCTCCGGGCGAACCTCCAAAAATTGGGACAAGTGTGCTTACGAACAAATCGAGCGTGCCCCTCTTTACCGTTTCTCAATCATTGGCCTCCAATCCCACCATGCCATCGCCGCTTCCTGCTCGGCATTGGTTTCCATCATCCTCAATCCTCATCATCGTCTTTCTCCATGGTGCAACTCTTGGATGACAGGTACTAGTAGCTAGCTAGTCTACATTCCTCCCTTCTCTGATTGATTTGATTGACAAGATAAGATGAGCGACGGTCGACCCAAGGGACCCTTTGGCATTGATCCCCTACATTTCTCCGTCTTTTTATTTTCGCTGCTCGTTTGCTTTGTGCTCTATCTCCTTCTGCCCAAAGCATTTCGAAAACAGTACTTTGGAGCATATCCCAAGCGACATGCTTGGTCGGCCAGAATTCGCGCTCGGCGTGGGGGAAGAAGTGTAGCACAGGTATGTATGATGCCATGTCTGTATCGTGTTGTTGGCTAGCTAGCTAGTTTCTAATCCATCATTTATCTTATCCTGCTTTGTTGTTTGTGCAGAACTCCATGGGAGGGGGGTCCTTGGCAACCGGAGGAGGATCCTCGCTCAACACTGCGGCACCGGCTGGCAATTCGGGCCCTCGACCAGGGATGCATAGTGGAGGAGTTGGAAACTATGGTTCGGCGGCACGGCAGTTCGATGAGGAACAAGTGGATTATTCAGGTCAGCAACAAATATTGGACATGCAACAAAACGACGAAATTGTTATCAGTGCAGCCATGCAGCAATTGAGAGACCCGGGAGTGCTCATTGTGGCACATGGGAGCCGTGGAAAACCAAAGACTGTACGACTACAACTCACCGAAAGCGCCATCACATGGAGAACCGAAACCAGAAAGAAAGGAAGCAAAGACCCCAAACCCAAGATTGGAAAGCTCCACCAAGTACCCCTTTCGCATATCATGTATGTTGACGTGGGAAAACAAACTACCGCTCTGCGAAGAGTCGAAAATGCGGCGGTCAGTGAAAATCTCTGCTTCTCACTACTTACCAAGGAAGGATCTCTAGACTTGGAAGCCAATTCACCTAGAGAACGGGATGCCCTCGTGTCTTGTTTCAGCCTCGTTTTGGATGAAGTACATGCACAAAATTGGAGAGACATTTACAGAGGGCCCAGCAGTGACATGCCATCCTCCTTTGACGAAATTGATCATCATGATCCCGACGGAGCTCGAAATGCATAGCTTCAACACAATAATACAGTATGGTATTCGTATTGTTTCAGCCTCCCAATGCTCCTTCCTGACGGAGCTCGAAATGCGTCAATCCCGGCAGACCATCACAAGGAAAAAGGAAAAAATGAATTAATTATTCTCTCCTCACATACATGTACAAGTATAGCCTTACTCAAATGATCATTTGCTTTCTACAATGACAGTTTCGCAGTCAAACTACTACGTACTGTAGTTGAAGGACCGAACTACCTGGTACTAATCTTTTGTGTCAAAGCACCAGCTATTGAACAATTCCAATGACAATATATAGCTACGCTGTAGTGCATGTTCGTGACTCCGGGTATTGTAGTTTTCTTGTATCGGAATACAGACCAGAGTGTACCGGTACTAGATCTAGCTATGATAGGTAGTAGTTAGACAGTAGAATTAGCCACTGGCTCCAGTACTTATTCTTAGGAAACCTTTTGGCAGTTAACAAGCAAGGAAGCAAAGGTGTAGGCGCCACCACGAACGTGGGATGAATCAAAGAGAGAAACACTTCGATACCCTTGTCGCAGGTGGGCGACGGGTACCGCCGACCCAGCAATAAAGTCCTCCATCCCATTGTCAGACTTGTCAAAGACCATAATAGATAACATCGCAACCCAGGGCTGGGACACCACAAACTCAAAGCCTTGCTTATCGTCCCAGACTGGATTCAATCCATTGGAAGGGACCACGCTGGTTCTGTGTTGCTGTCCCTTCTCACTTGGATCCTCACCGTCGTGGAGCACCACTTTCACAAAAGGTCTCACGCATCTGTTTGTATGATGATGAGACGATACCCGAACATCAGGCTTCGGCAAGTAACTCCCCCGCAACACACGGATCCTCCAACGTTGCTCTTTATTGCTGATGTTGCTTGGTCGAGTGAGAGCTGATGGCTTGCGAACGTAGCCACAAGATCCGTTTTGACGGAATCGAGCTGCAACAAGCATCAAATTTTCATCTGGTGCATGATGGTTCGCGGCGACAAGTTGACATCCCAACGACCAGGGCAAAACAGGGTCGAAATTCTTGCTTGCTGAATCGGAAATGGAAGAATTGGATGGAAAAATTCGACAGAGATGGTTCCTTGTGAAATGAACCATCTTTCGTTGGACTGTCTTGTGGTCTTTGGAGTGCGCCAACGCCAACCCTTGATGTGCCATGCTCAGGACATGGAAAGGTGGTAGACTAAGTGTCTTTTCCCAATACTTGTGTCGTGTTGTGTGGAGCCATGTGTGGCTGGCAAGGGTCGCTGGGATAGGCGATACCCGGCTGCTTCGAATCTTGTACTCTTGTGCTTGTTTCGCAGCAAGGGATTTCTCTTGCGACGTCGCCATTGCGATCTTTGACAGAGCCTTGGCATGGTCGGCCTGTTTTCGAGTCAGCAATGCCCTGTTGTAAGCCAAGATTGCTTTCTTTTCTGAAAGGCGCTCCGTGTTGACACGATGGCTCTCGGCAGCGGCTTCTCGAACGGCACTTGTGTAAACCTCAGCGTTTGTTTCCAAAAGACGCTTTGTATCTGCGGCAACAGCATCTTTGTCGTCCTTGATAACTCGAGCTGCTTCGTACGCGGCGAAGGCTTTCTCCCTGGAAATTTTGCATTTCTCGACAGCAGCAATCTTGTGTGAGAAGTCGGTGGCGGCTTCTGCCTCGATGGCAAGGGAATCCGCTCGCTTCCGAGTTTCTACTGCCAATGTAGCCGCGTCCGAAGAAGCTCGTTCTGCCTCTGCTAGCTGTGCTCGAACGCTTTCGAGATGGGAAGTTCTCTCCTGGACGTTGGCCTCGGCCTTATCGCGGGCGACGTGACGCAAATTGGCTGCATCCCTCTCTTCTTCTGCATGTTCGGCCAGCTCCTCTGCAACCATGGAGCTACGATCGGCTTGCTTGCGAACCTGGACGGCAATGTCTGCTTGGATTTTCCACATCTGTGCCTTCTCTTCGAATCTCTCTTGACTGGCACGTCGGAGACTTTCCGCTTTGGCGTTTTCGTTGGACGCTTCTTTGATCAGGTCCTTACAGAGCTCCAATTCTTCTATTTTCGAAGCATGCTTGGCCAAGTTTGGGAACAGTTCTATTTCAGACGGGGGCATGGTTCCTTCACGATACATTGGATTTTCCCTGGCTTCTTCCTTGAACTGGTGGCTCTTCTCGATCAGTTTGACTTGTTCATCCACTCGTTCCAGCATGGCGGCGGCTTTTTCAACGCGGTCCCTTGCCAACTTGGCGGTATCGCTCGCCTCAGATCGCTCCGTGTGAAGTTTGGAGGCCTCTTCCTCCAGCTTTTCTTCTTTTTTGGTTTCCGCGTCGGCTCGACTGCGATCTCTTTCCGCCGTTGCCAGCGCACGGCCAGCGCGGGCTTCCGCCTCCCCAGCACGCCTCTCGCTTATCTTGGCCTCGGTAGTGGCGGTGACGACGACAGTTCTGGCACTGTTGGCATTCTCTTCACATTTCTTGACCAAGTCTTGTACAGTGGCGATCCTTCTCTTGGCTATTCCGGCATGCTCTCGGTTACACCGAGCCTCCACGGCAGCCCGCCTGGACTGTTCCGCCAGATCCTTCTCCCTCTGCTTGGCTTGGGACAAGCTTGTTTCGGCATTGCGAAGAGCCGAGTCAGCCTCGTTCAAGAGGGTGAGCTTCTCGGTGGCATTTTCCGACGCCTCAATGGCTTCGCTAATGACAGATGAATATCTGCTCCTCGAGCCTTTTACCTCCTCATAGAGAAATTCTTGCACTTCAAGGCCTTCGTCGTGTGGCCCCGAGTTGCTGGTTTTTAGCTGCATTTCCACACCTTGGCCTTCGCTGCGAGGACTGTTGGCTGCGCCAGCTTTGACTTCTGCCGGAGTCAACCCGGCCTCCTGAGTTAGTTTGGCCGCGAGCTTTTCGGCTTCTCCGGCTTCGAATTGAAGACGTGCAGCGCGGGCTTCTGCAAGTGACGCAGCCTGCTTTGCCTGTTCCGCATCCTCCATTGCTTCGTTCAAGACGACCTCCAATGATCTTTGGTGATCCGCCTCTCGGCCAGGAGGAGGGCCCGACGCAGTGATGGGTCCAGAAGAGTTGAAGCCAATGACATGGTTATTCATATCGTCAAACTCCTCTTCGTCGTATGTCAAGTTTTGATACAGCTTCTCGTCTGTGGTGTCGTTTTCGTCGTCATAGTCATCGTTGAGAATCCTTGCACCGTCTTCCACCACAGAGGGACGCTTTCCCATAATGAGGACCTTGCCTTTCAAGGCGTCTGGGCTCGGCAACGGGGATCTCTCATTCATCGCCTCAATGTCTGGTTTAGCGAGGATGTTGGCTCCAAGAAGGATATGAGTGATTTGTTGTGCCACTTTCTGTTGCACCACGTAGGAGCAGTGGTTTTCGATTCGCAGAATGACAGGATAAGACATTGGGTTGTGCTTGAGGAAAGAGCGGACGTTCCGCAAGACCACCGCCAAAGGGATTGTTCCGTCGGTTCCAGTTGGCTCGGACTTGGCCACAACCGGCGCCCCTGTCGTCCCGTCCCACAAATCTAAATCCAAGCATCGAACACCTCGCTGCAGAGCATAAAGATACATTTGCTCATCGACAATTTCCTTGGCGCTATCAGTTCCGCCAAGTGCACTTGTTCCTCCTCCTGCGGCAGCACCATTGGGTCCGTTTTCCGTGCAAGCCACACGTTTGAGACCCCCGAGTGCGCCATCGTTCCCCTTGGCGAGATAGGAGTCGTGGCTGGTGTGTATCCAATAGTCGCTTAGTGGCATGCACATTTCCTCTGGTTTCGGCACACAAGCTGCCGGATCATAAATATCGTTATAATCGGAGAGGAGGAACGCCACGAAGCGAGACTTCCCAAGTCGATCCAGAGAAGCTATTCGGGTATCTTCTGTAACATCGAATCTCTGGGAGTCTTCCAAGTCATCCCATGTGATTTGATTGTTCAGTGTATGAATGAGATTGATGGCATCTTCTAGCGAAGATGAGAATTGTTTTTGTTGTGATCGAATAAAGCTGAGCAGAGCGACAGCTGAGATAGTTTCCTCCTCGCCTTCATCATTGAGAAGCTCCAAGGATGCGTCATCTTCGGCGCGACCAACTTTGACGGCTGGAATGGGATCCGTGGAAACAATATCCTTCCATACGGCGTCACACGGATCATTGATCGTTTCAGCCTCAATATCTTCGAGTATTTCTCCTACGTAAGAGAACAGCATTCCCTCACCTTCGTTTAGTTGTTTTTCGTAGTTTTTGTAGAGTCTGGAATGTTCATTTCTGGAGAGCGGAATATTCATTCTGTCACATAGAATCAACCACTCTGATGCCGACATGCTATCCGTGAGTTGTTTTCCGAGATCTCCCCAATGAAGTTGAAGCAGCAGGATGTTTCTAGCATAGCGCATGCGTTCTTCTCGGTGTAGTGCGATCAAGTCTTCCAGAGAAGCTAAAAGAGTTTCGTAGGATTGTTGATTGGGGAGGATGAGATCGAGCGTGTCGTATTGGTTGGTTTGTTGTTTGGCTGCCAATGCTCCATCAATCATGGGGATGCCGGATGACAGGGGAGAGTTGTCGGGTGATACTCGATAGACCACGCTAAATGACATGGATTCGCTCTCCAGCATGAGTTTCATCACAGAGTCGCCCTCGTTGGAAAGTGCTGTCACTCGGGCAATGGCAAACCGTTTGGTCTGTTGTCCACGGAGAATGTGGTCGATGGCTCCAATACCAATGGTTCTGGCTGTCACTTCTCTGGATGTTTGCAGCGCATACTTCAGGAATCCCTTGACAGATCGAAATCGGTTTGTTGTCACGTAAATGCACCGATGATCAGGAGAAAATGCCAGGCGTCGAGGGTACAATTTTCCATTCTATTATTAGAGTGAAGCGCCGTTACGTACAGTCAGTCAGTCAGACAGTCAGTCAGTCAATCAATCAATCCATCCATCAATCAACAGCTACAAGCGTACTAGCACTAGTACTAGTACTCTACTCACCTTGGACACTTTCAACACCTCAACCCCGGAATCATTGGAAGTGCTCAAACTTTTACGTCTTGTTTGGAGCTTAGAATCAAGCTTGTAAGATACAATCGAATCTTCATTCGGCCTGGCCGAAGAAGGAAGCTGCTGCAAAGCGTTCTGACCGCTCAGAATACTTGTCATCGTCTTTATCAACCAAATGCATTCAGAACTGCAATTGTTTTTGTGTGGTGGACGGAGGCAACCTTTAGAACTTATTGGCGCTTGCTTCGAGGTCCCCACGCTCTGGCCACATCCGGCGTGCCTTCTACCGTACCGAGCCAAAACCAATGCTCACTTTTTATTGAAGTCCCAGTGTGACATCGACCTTTATATCCTTCCAAGTTGGACCAGCATTTCAAAAAGCTCTAAACCAGCACATAAATAAAATATTTCGGACGAGCTCCTAAACAGCTTCTAATTCTGCCAATCAGCTTCGTGTCGAGCAGCAGCACGCCTGGGTTACTCACCAAATTTTCTCGAGACGGAGATTTAAGCACTCATTCCCAATCACTGAAAGTGGCCAATTCTTTTATGCAGCTGACTTGTCGGGTACGATTTTTCAAACTCCCAAGGAATGGTACGATTCACTCAAAACAAAGCATACCATATTTGCTGTCAGTTGGCATGCCCTGGATTGCAAGAGCGCGAGAGTTGGGTATTCTATCAGTGGCTGGGGCAAAAACGGTGTTGGTCAGCTCCTTGCCATGCTAAACACCTTCTATCCCTGGGAACGCCTCAAATACGATGATGGGGTTGTGGTGAAGCCTGGTAATTTGGAGTGGCAATCATTTATCGGAATGAAAGGAGGAATGAAGGCTATCAAAAAGGTGAAAAAAGATGATATTCCTAAGCTGACTAGGAAAGCCCTATATGCTGGCACGACCAAGGAGGATTGGGAATTCTTCAAATCGGAGCTCAAGGGCTCCTTTTTTTCACATTCAAGCAAGCTATCGATTCCTCAGCTGGTATGCAAATCATGCACAATCACTTGATCTACCGTTTGGACATATTCAAAACCAAGTACCGAAATAGCATCACTCGAGACGCTGATGGCAATGACATTCCCGGTGAAGTACTAATCAACGAGATCCATGTCGTGCCCCCTGCATCTAATTTCCTGAAAGACACCAAGGAAAATATGTGGTTGTTGGAGAAGTTTGCTTCGAGTCAGTTTGACTTTCTCATCAAAACTGGAACAACTATCTGAAATAGAAAGTAAGTACTAGTTGGCGATGTTTATTTTACTGTTCAACGTTTTCTTTGTTGCTCCTGTTTCTCTCATGGGCACTTTTGATCCTCACATCCTTCTTTCGGTTATCAATGGCAGGTAGACACTGAGGAGTTATCGCAGTCTCTCACACGCTTATTAATGAAGCATTTATTTAAGCCTTTTTTACCAAAGCTACACAAAAACTAGTAACTTAGACAAACACGCCGGAGTAAGATTTGATGAACGCAAAACACAATACTACTATTTTACTATACGTCTGTACTATGGATTGTAAACATGTTACAATATTCCTGCTTTTAATTACGCCTGCAGAGAGTATGATATGTGCCACGAACTATTAAAAAGTACTCTATTACTATACGTTTTGAGTCACAATGCAGAATTCGAAATATAGGCTTATATCTATTTGTGCACCTTAACTAAAGCCTGTGCAAGATAGAATGTCATAGTCGCCTGACTCATCTTGCATAAGAACGCCGTTGCACCCCTTAGCACAATTTACTATACATATGGCTGTACGAATCTACATACAAGTCAATTCACGAATTTGTACTGTTATACTATACATATTCGCTCTATGCAGGATTTATGTTCCGTTGGCGATTCGATGCATGTTTCAAATGTCACCTTCACTTAAAGCTGTACAGGAAACAATTTTTACTGGTTAACAAGGGATTTAAGGTCGATAGTTCGAATCCTGCATAGCAAGCTTTTTGCACCCATAGCATATTTTACTATATACTATACTGTACGAATATATTTGGAAGTGCAGTCACGAATTCTCGAAAAGTGTCTTGCATATTTTTATTATATAAGCCTGTGCAGGATACGAGTGTCTGTTTTGTTCTTGTTTCGCTTTTCACGCTTTAGATTCATTTACTATACAAAGTACTGTACGCATCTACTAATTCAGGATTAAAATAGGAATTCGGTACCGTTCATGCAAACCACAGTAGGATTGTGCTTTGTCAACACGACATGGTGCTCTATCTCGCTATCTAGCTAGCTACTTTATTACATGTAAGCTTTTTATGCAGGTTTCCACCGCTTTCTCTTTCTTTATCTCTAACATTTTTCTTTCAATAAATAAATTTATTACAAAGTTCCATGCTCCTCAGTGGCTCCTCCTAGGGTCGCTATAGATCAACAAACATACTGTTTTTGTAGCTGTCTTCGTTTGTACTATCCCCTTTGGTGTTCTTGGTAGCCTTGTCGGCGGCCTCCTTGGCTGCTGCACTTTCATGAATGATTTTGGTGGCATTTGCATATGCGATATTATTGAATTCATCCTGGATTGACCGTCTTACCTTTGGATCCATTGTTCTGGCAGCATGGGCAAACAATTCCAGCATTGCTTTATTGTCATGGAAAAAATCTCCTGTCCTGGGAGGGCGGCCCATCAAAGTAAGTGGAGTATCCTCAAGTTGCGGGCTATTGTCTGCCATGCCTACCTCCTGACTCAATGCTCCTTGGCTGTACATGTTCTGACCAGGTATGGTTGGGTGAGATGTCTGCAAGCTTTCTAATTGATGAGGAAGCATTCCATTCTTTGAGCTCTGAATACAACAGGATTTGGTAGGAGGGAATTGCTTCAACAGTTCTGGCATCTAAGAAGCGCATTTTGGGCAAAGTGGATATTATGGGGAAGGTGCACAAAACGCTGGATCAAATTTTAGCGACTCATTTATGTGGGTCCCTTATCATGTCGAAGGGCATTATTTTACCCACATACGCCAAATCATGTACTCGTTCACAGATCATATTGCCCAAATGAACAAACATAATGTCCCTGCGAGTCCGTCATATTTTTGTGGAAGTGCGTCGAAAAAGTGTGCTCCGTACAGAGATCTGGCGATACGCACCTTTATGCCAGTGCGTGGATATTTGGCGCAAATGCCTCCAAAAAGTGAGCTTGGGTAAGTGATAGGACGGCACGTAGCTTTGCCGAAGTCCCCGGACATTTTGCGCAAGCAAGTGCATACAAATAGTGAGCACAAGCCGCAAAGGGGCATCACAGAATTTTACCCAATGGCGCTGAGATCGCATGCACGACGCCAAAGATCCCATGCACAAGCCGACACAACCATACCTACATTATCCGTCATTACTTTGCCCAAGTGAACATGACTACGACAACAATGACAAAGCAGTTTACAACTAGATAATCGTTAACTTAGTTATTAGCTCAGAGAACAGTACCATTTAGTAGGAGAGGGCAATAGAAAGCAGGGCTGAGCAGAAATGTCTTTGGTTGTTGCAGAAACAGTTCGCAGAAAGTCACAGGAACGTGACGCAAACACTGCAGAAGAAATGTCCAATTGGATGAACAGATTTGCCGACTTGCCCAAACCTTTTTCGGAAACCAGGCCAGAAGATCCATCAGAGGCCGAGAAATGCCCAAATGGGCCAAACAAAGATGCTCTCACATGTATGCATCGTCATCTTCATCGTCCAAGGTGGTAACCGTCTTGGCCTTTTTAGCCTGGAGCGGCTCCAAGGCGTTCTTGGCTCTGCGCTTGTTGGCCTTGTTGAGTTTCTGCTGTTGCTTGTGGGAGCCACAGGTGTGCCCATTTGCAATGCGCAAAAGCTCCAGAGTCTTCTGCTCCAGACTGATAATGCTGCCCGTGTGGGCACTGGAATGGGCCTCTTTCACCTTTTTCTTGTATTGGTTGTAGGCTTCCAAACCATCAGCTTCCCAAGCAGTATGCTCGCTTTGGCCAGCATCAACATTGGTGTACTTCCCTCCTTTGATGGGTTGGGCCTCACCTGGGTGCTCCTTGACCCATTTGTGCAGCTCGGTCCACTTGGCTTCATTGTTGTCCCAAACAACAACAGCCTTGGCCTCCTGGCGAGGGGTGAAAATGGGCTTGTTGGTGCTGGTTTTGGCTTCGCTGATGGTCTTGTAGAACATAACATTCTTGCCCCACTCAATGGCTCCGAAGACCTTAGGCAAGAACTCGCTCCAGTACCACATGAAAAGCTCCTTTTCCTCTTCAACCTTGCGCAACAGGGGAAATTGGTATTTAAAAAGTGAGTCAAACATTTGGGGCATTAGCATAAAACGAATATGGACGTACCTCCAAATCAATTTGGCGACAAGCACACTTGAGGATCATGGCGGTAGTGGGAAGGGCCTTGCTCTTATCCATGCGAGCAAAAGCAACCTTCTTCAACTCCTGAGTAAGATAGTTGCGACGGGCATTAATGCCCTTTACCACCGACTTCTTGTAGGTGAGGAAAAAAGCTTCCTCCTTTTCTGCATCACCTTGCCAGCCTCGACAAACCTCTAAATGTTTGGTGACCTTCTTGCAAGCTTTGCGGATTTCCTCGTCGTTCACCATAAACTTAACGGTGTGCCACAGCTCGTCTTTAGCAAAAGCCAAAATCTCGAGAGCGAAAGCCGAGTTCGGTTTGCCCTCTTGGGCCCTAGACCTAGCCAGGAGGTCCGACAACTTGTCTTGCAAAAGAGCAATGGCTTTGTCCTTTTCGGCATTGCTATTCTCCAAGTTCGTCGTTTCAGCTTCCAGTTGGGCAATCCTCTTATATATAGAATTACTCATTTAGGTTAACAACCTATTGGGTCCGGAGGACCTTTTTCTACGCTGGCAATAGTTGAGCCCGAGGGCCCAAATAGCTGAGTCGTATACCATTGATGAATTGCACGATAGGAAGATTCACGGTGCACACCAAGCATCAACACTGAAGGAGGATATGCCTCATAGTAGCACGGCTACACTATCCTATAGTCTCACCGCCGTTCACCTCCGCCCCATGAACAAGGGGCAGGTCCCTACAGCTCTACTTACAACGGAAGTGTGCATCTTCCCATCATGACCTGGAGCGCGGTGGCCTAGCCAGGATTTAACCTATTAGAAGGGCGCTGATCGACAACAGTCATCATCGATCCACCTCCACCACAGGTGCGTCTGAGTGATCAGGTCCCATGCTGTGGCCATTGCCTTGTCGTGCAGGGCAAGATGCCAGCAGAGTCCATAGGCGGTGGCGCACCTAAGACTGGACCATGTCAGGGTATGACCTATCCAGTGGGCGAACAATGTCAGGCAGAAGCCGACAAAGAGCCATGCGATAGGGCCAAGTGACGCACTGGCAGGCAGTGGCTCCCAAAGGGGAGGCACAGTGTCTGCTGGGGCGGTGTGGACTGTAGGAGGGGTTGTGGGGTGGATGTTGGAGGGGTGGTTGTGGGCTGTAGATGGCATGATGCTGGAGGGAGGAGGGTGGGGTGTGTTTGCTGTGGTAGGCATGATGGTTGGTGGATGGGAAGGTTGTTGGATCGTGTAATGTTGACTGTCGGGTCGTTGCTGCAACTCAAGCACAGGGATTGCTTGTGAGGTGGAGAGGATGATTAATTCGAAGGAATCTATTCAAGGAGGCCAATGCTCTGGGGCACTGGCAATCAGGGTATGGATCAAAGCTGTTGGGTGGGGATGGCCACTGGTTCAGAGGCTGGGTCCCAATCTAGTACAGTTACCACAAACTGCAAAAGGAAGGGATCAAAGCCAAAGGCTGATAGGGATTCTTTCAGGGAAAACTGGAGAAGTCACGCTATAGCCAGTAGAGGCAGTGGTGGGGGGATCAAGGGGTGTTGTTGGTTGATGGGGCTGTGTTACTGGTTGACACTGTGTTGTCTCAAAGGCTGGTACTCAATCTGGTGAAGGCCACCACAGACTTCAGCAGAGAGTCAAGCCAAGATTTGTAGAGGGTACTCGATTCAGTGGAATGGACAAAGACTGAGGAGTCACTCAACAATCAGCTAGAGAGGTAATAGGGTCAGGCGGTGGTTGATATCTGAGCCACACCACGCTGCAGTTCTGACTGGGGCTCAATCCTTTGGAGTCAGACACACTCAGTAGGAGAGTCAGGAGCAGGAGCAGAGAGGTGACTGGTTCAATAAGGGGGGTGTTGCACAATCTAGCTGTGGTGCTAGAGGGGCAACTTTTGTTGGTTCTTGTGGGGGTGAGATCCTTTGGAGAGGAGCTGGATATCCCAGGGGGGGCTGTAAACCAACCAAGAAAGCAGCCGAGCCTGGAGATGGCAGAACTCAAGTCCTTACAGGAACTCTGTTGTTGTTTGTTGTTCCTCTGGCTGGGAGAGGAGTTAGATATCAATGGGGGAGTGGTAACAGTAGCAGGAGGTATCAGTGCCAACAAGAACGTTGGGAGAAACCACTAGTGGCCAGTGAGAAAGTAAGAATACAGGTGTAATTCTCGTCTCGGTGGTCACTGCAGGTATCTCGTGAAGTCCTTCTTGATCGTTCGATCCGTACGGAGGAAGAGGTACGGTCGCGGGAAGATTGATCGATTCACGGAGTAGCGAGTCTTGGATCCGATTCGATTCGTTGAATCGATTCGCGGTTCGGGTGAGTCAGTTGCCTTAGGGGTAAGGTTAACTGATCCTGTTGTTGCGGAGGAAGATGGATCGTTCGAAAAAGAGGAGCGACAATGGGATTTCTTCGGCCGTCAGGAGCTTAGTTCAGAAAACAACAAATACGTATGGGAATTGTTTTCTGTACTGTGCTGTGGAAGGCCGGAGACTTCTTCTTGTGTTCAATTTCTTCCAACTTGGCCGTCGGCGGTCGAGAATAGAAAACCCGCCCGATCTCGTAGGATTTCAATTGGGATGGCTTTCTAATCTGA
The DNA here is from genome assembly GCA_903772945.1 of Seminavis robusta. Lineage (NCBI taxonomy): Eukaryota > Bacillariophyta > Bacillariophyceae > Naviculales > Naviculaceae > Seminavis > Seminavis robusta. The sequence continues at coordinate 70,857 of CAICTM010000208.1, forward strand.
ACCGGAGAACGCCGCGTTGATAGTCGCTTGGTAGCAGAGGTGCAGGAGATAGGAGGTATCGATCCTGTCAACCGGAGGGCTTGAATGAGGGCTTGAATGAGAGATAAAGAGAGGAAAAAGGGATGTGTGTTTTCCGTGATGACGTTGAGTGGATTCCTATAGTAAAACAGTACTCTTCAACGAAATAACAGATAACAAGCTTCCTGAGGTCCTTTCGCTTCGTTTCAATGCTTCCAATGGGTCTAATAGGTGTGGTGATGGTATAGAAGTGACCGTCGTATTGTTATCGTTGTTGCTATTAGGTGTTTTCGTGTTGGTTGACAGATTCAGAGGGGAAGCTCCTCGATTCGATTCGGCTTCCCGTGAAAAAGTAACCCCCTAGCTAGCTAGCTAACCCCTTTTGTACAATGTCCTGCCCAACTGGGCAGAACCGGTTGCTCTGAGTTTGGAGAGAAGTAAAATAAAGACTCAGGACCCCGAACCTGGACCGGCTGATGGTTTTCACTCAGGCTTTTTAAAACAAAAATTGAAATTTCCACCACTGAGGATGGTTTGAAACATGCCCTTAAATCTTCAACATGCCTTTCAATCTTCAACATGGCCTTTTAAAAACATGCCCTTATATAAACATGCCCTTCCCTTAATGCCTCGCCACACCCCCTTAAGCCTTCATTGACATGACATAGAACATGCCCTTATCATGAATGAACATGCTCTTTTAAATAAACATGCCCTTGGAACATGCCCTTAAATCTGCAACATGCCCTTAAATAAACATGCCCTTAAAAACATGACCTTAGAACGAGAACCAGTAGTGGCCGTTTTAGAGCCTGAGTGAAAACCGTCGGACGGTCCTGGGCAACTTTTCAAGAGAGGGAACAATTAGTAGAAAAGCGCTCAATCTTCCCAGGAAACGCATGACCTAAAATTACACATTGCCAAAGAATAAGGTTAAATACTCAGCCTCTAGGCAGCTTCTAGTGCATTCTGCTAGCTAGTCTCATTCAAAATGGCAGGAGATTTGATCTGATTACCTATAGCAAGAAATCACCATATAAGTTTCTTTTCTTAGTTGCAATTGAAGCAGAATGGCCCCTCTTCAATACTGACAGGATCAGACGTATTTGGACAGCCAGTATTTTGAAACATGTTCCTGGTTCGAATACCTGTTGGAAGCCTGAATCGCCAAGCACATAAATCTTGAGAGAAGGAGGATGCCCCATCAAAGGCCTTGTACAGATCCGTAACCCGTGACACATTCCAGGCTGAAACGTCTTGATTAAAGGCTTTGTTCTGCGCAAATGTCCGCTGCATGTCGGCGACCTTGGTCACGCTCCATGTGGTAATGTCATTATTGAAGTTGGATTCTTTGAAAGTTCCATATAGGGTCTCAACATTTGAGACATCCCATTGGCCAATATTGCTGTGAAAGCTTGTAGTTCCCAAGAATGCCATATTCAGGAGTTCCAGTGAACTGGTATTCCAGCCACTCAAGTCTTGGTTAAAGTTAGTGCAGCGTCTGAAAGCCTTCTGCATTGTTCTGACAGATCCAGTGTTCCATTTGCTCAAATCTTCATTAAAGTATGGGTTGCCATCTGCAAATCGGAACATGGTTTGTAGCTTTGCAGTATCCCACTGTGCAATTCCTGGACGTTCGACATTTGAATCCAGGAACAAGTGGGCCATGGTTTCGACCTTGGAGGTGTCCCAAGAACTCAAATTTAGCATTGGAAGGGTCCATGAAGTATTCTTGAAGACCCCTTCCATGCTGACAAGACTGGTGGTATCCCATTTCTGGATTCCCCAGCTTTCAGATACATTCTGCAATCCCTCAAACATGAACTCAATTCTTTCAGCTCTTCTCATGTCCCAGGACCCGATGTCTTCTACCATGTTGGAAGCTGTAATTACAGCTTCGTCGGTCAAGTTAGCAGGCATGATGGAATCATAGTCAACCCTCTGTTTGCTCACTTTGAAGAGATGATCAAAGATGGTAATGTTGGATATGCCACACCATTTGCTCATCGGCCAGCCATATATGTTGGATACACTTGAGTTTGTGCTTGTGTCTTCCCAGTATTTAGTGATGGTTTGGTAGAGTTCTTCTGTAGTCCTGAAACACCATTGTTGTTTGCTTTCAGTGCTGTTTTTGCTGGTGCTGTTGCTGGTGCTCCCACTCTCAATGATTGTGATAGTGTCATTGCTTGCCACTGAGCTTTCATTACCTTGATTTCGGATGTTGGAAGTAGTTTCTGTGTCTACATTGCTTGGTTCATCTTTGATATCCCCCCACAATAAAATGCCAAGGACTACAAGAAGAGCCACAATGATCAATGCAGCAACAAACGGAAGGAGCCGGTTTCTTCTGTGCATGCGTGTTGGTTCGGTTGGTACCTTTTCGGCATGGACAATTTCAGTCTGGCTTTCCTCGACCAGATGCGCCTCCACCAAGGTGTCCGCAGAGTTTTCAAACTGAAAAAGGGCAGGAGGATTTTCCACGTCCTGTGCTGTATCAGTTATGGGCCTGGGTTCCGGATTGGTGTCATGAGGTCGAAATAATGGGTTTGAAATGGCATATGCACCAGCTCCTGATTGGGACGTCAAGTCGACATTATTGTTCCGTTGAAGAGGCATAGGTTGGATGCTATTCAATTCTTCGACTGTGTCTTGGTCTCTTGGTTCAAGAAGAGCAGGCTGGATGCTATGTAATGCATCACTGATTCCTTGGAGTCTGAATGGTCCGTGGTCACTGTCCTCTGGGCTCTGATTGCATGATGCGCTGTTGACTATAGTTGGAATCAACGTGTTGAGTCTTTGGTCTGCTGAGACTTCAGCAGGTGAGTATTCGTTGGAAGGCGATATGGACTGTACCAGTACAGCAGACACGTTGTCACCCAATTCCTTGTCCTTTGTCTTGTCGACATGGTAATGGTTGGATTTTTCGTCGTAATCTGTCTTGTCGGGCACATCGACACTGCGAAGTCCAGCAGCGGCTACGGATTGCGCGGTGCCTTCATTGACAACATCGAATCTCGTGAAGTGTTGAAGATAGTGGTTCAGCCTGGCAATCTCATCGTCGTCGCATGTATTGGGAGTATTCATGATGTTGATCTACTAGCTAGACAGTCAATTTGGCAATTTGGTAGTTAGTTTATGGCCAACTGAATGAGTGGCGGCCAAAGGTGACGACGTCGAAGTGAACGATCACGCTACAGTACAGAAGAGCAACCCAGTACCGAGGACTCGATGACTGAGTTGTTGCGTTGGAGTGGGTTGTTTCTTTTGGCTTTAAAGTCTTCGATACCGTAGATGAAGGGGAGGGGCTTCCGTAGAAGCCATAGAGATGAAGAGAAGTGGAGGCGGCATGGGAGTCGGAGGCAGAGGCAAGCCGGTTTTAGCTCTATCGCAGGTAACTTCATAAGTAAATTTGAGATGGCCATTTTGATACGACCCTTCAATGCCTCAATGTAAAAAGCCTTACGGGTACCAGAGTACTGGGTACGGCTGTGCACCTCTTCGTACGTATTGACGTACCGTGCTGGCAACCGGTGCTATGGTATGGTAGCTGCGGGTCACTGTTGAAGCTCTGTAACATTGCAGAGCTGCTTTTAACTATAAAAGCTGGCGAAGTAATTGTCCAGGATCTCCCGCGATCACTGCCAAAGCGACAAAGCACACAGGCTGCATGGAGCCCGGTTGCAGCGTTCCAGGCCAGATACGCTAGCCAACACCTGAGCAAACTTTCATTCAACCACTTTCTCGAAGCTCTTTACGTTAAAGTTGTTATGATAGCGGGTCAATGGCTTTACGAAGGAGGCAATAGCAAGAGGCAAAAAGAGTTCATGTACCGGTAGTAGCAGCAGTGAGTTCGAGCCAACCCACCCAACAGTATGGAGTCCACGACAACCAACGGCAAATCAACAGCTAGTTTGCATGGGTCATTTGATGACAATGAGCCGACGAGGGGGAGAGGCAGAGTTGGTACAACACCAGAAACTAAGGAAACACAACTGGAGCTTGACCCAAGCTTGTTCAAGCTGTCAGTAGAAGAGAAAGAACGTGCCCTCCTGATCAAGAATGCCATTGAGGCTCTGCCGGACCTTGACAATCTGTCCGACTTTATGTACGCAAACATGGCCCTAGTTGGGAGTGTGGCAGAATCGGTGGAAAAGGCCTTCCTGATGCAAGAGGTTCGACAGGAGTACAACATTCAACTAACCTATGCAGATGGTGTTCGAAGTCTCTCTGCCATGATTGAACTGATGCCACTTGTTTTCATGTGCTTTTCATTCAATCTGGAGGAGGAAAGATCGTTGATGGTATTGGATGCCACAAAATTACGCACAAGCATATGGAGAGACCCAAAGAATGTGGAAATCATCATTCGAGGCGCCTTTTACCTGTGCTATGCAACTTTTCCCACTTTGGGTATCGTCAGAGCTGGCAAAACAGATATCTTCGAATTTGAAGGATTTCAAATGGGAAAAGGTATGGTTGATGTCCAGATGGGAGCTCAGATCACCTGCCAGACAATTGGAGCATTCCCATCCAATGTCACTACAAAGTTTTATCATACCTCTGTGATGGCAAATGTTATCAATGCCATGATCAAGAAACTGGTTCCCAAAGAAATTGGATCCAAATGGGAGTTTGGGTGTCAATGTGCAGGAGGAAGACTGGACAGGTTGTACATGGTGCCAACGCCCGAGATTGCCACCAAGAGAGTCTTGGCGAACCTGTTCAAGGGCCTCAAAATCAGAATGGAGAGTGAAAGAACGTTTACATTGGCAAAAGATGGGGAACTGACCGGTTGGTTGAAGGACTAAAATTGGATTGGATAGGTGCACACTCATTTTTTGCGGTGGACACAAGCCAGGCCCAAGACAATGGTTTCAAATCAACAATCACATGTTCACGAACCCACTTCATTGCCACAGCCAGAGAGGGACACGAGACGTTTGGATACGGCAGGATTGGAGCATATAATACGAGATTGGCACGGTCTGCTTCACAACAAGCGTAGTTGTTGTGGATAGTCCGTTTTCATCAGTTTTCCAGCGAGCAGCAATGCATCGACCGACGAGACAAAAGACCATCCCTCGGCGTATCCGTTTATTTCATTCCCTCCTCGATCACTACTGGCATCCAAGCGAACAAATACAAAGAACCCAAGACATGACTTGGCTCCGGTGAGTGGAGCTCCTTTTGCGACTGCGGTACCTGCCGGCGTCGTTGCTAGCTAGCTAGCTCGATATCAGGACATAAACCTCTTTGTGAATTCTATTCATGTTGATCTTACTATGCCCGTACAATCCACATTGGATCTTTCGACATCAACTGATAGATGGCCGACAAATTCGCCGCGTCAGGATTTGCGAGTTCGTTGCTTTTGGCCCCGCTCACGTCGTTTGGGTCTCTTTCTGGGGGCTGCTCTGACGCCCTCCTCCTCAGGGACAGGGATTTCACACCAATTAAATTGTATGGGTCGGCCGACATTACAACCTCAGCTGCAATGTTTTGATTCGATGGGGGCGCCGTCGCAGCAACCAACGGCGGCGGCAGACCTGTTTTCCTGTCAACCCATCCCAGCGTCTCGGGAGCCGCGCAGAACAGAGTTTCCAACCCCTCTTCCCATGCCTTGCCTGACGCAGCCGCGTGACCCAAAGCCGTTCTGCCCTCTCGATCTGTCTCTGTGGCTGCCTTGGGGCAGGCTTCCACCAGCCACCGAATCAGCCTGGCTGCCCGTTGCGGAGGTATGTTTGTCATGCCAGCCGTCAGAGCCAAAGGATTCCTGCCTGAAACGGGGTCCAGCTCGAGAAGATCGTTTTCTGAAGCCTTCCGAATCACCATTTCCGCCAGCTCTTTGGGTAGAAAACCGTCCAAGGTTATGATCGCCGCAACGAGAGGGACCATGGTTGTGTGGTCTGTGGATGCCAATCCGTGTCTGTGGCGATAAGCAATCTCCAACAGGAGGCGCGCCTTGTCGAAGATCTTCCCCGTTAAACTTCCTGCACTTTGCCTGTTTGTAAGGACATTGGCCCACGCGAGGTACAGTGGGGTCAAGTAACTCCATGACTTCCCCTCTTGCTCAAGTTGCTTGTAGTTCTTGGGCCTACAAGGGGATGAGACCATGGCGGGGTCAGCTTTGGCCAGTACCTCCAAAACATCAATCTTGGCCGCTTTGTCAACCGCATGATACAAAGGCGAACGCCCATACTTGTCCTTGACACTGATCGCCTTGGGATATGCGTTCAAGAGAAGCTCCATCGCGGCCACAGATCCGCCGTAGTGGCTGACAAAGTGCAAAGCGTTTGATCCTTCGGAATCAACCTTCTTGACGGCTCCTGGATAGGCCCTCAGCAATGCTTCAACAATGTACAGCGGAGGCGCCCCCGATACGGCCCAATGAAGGGGATATAGTCCATCGGCGTCCCTGTGCCGCGCGCCTCGGCGATCGGCCTTCAGGTTGACCAACAACTGTGGCCAATTTTGCATCATGGCTAGATCAATCACCAATGTAGACGAGACCGGTAGCGAAGGAATCGTCAAGGCGGCCCCGCTGCTGCAAGTGCTAGCCGACGCCTCTGTTTCGGTAGAAGAGTCAGTCGCCAAACGCTTGCGACGGCGACGGCGAGCGGATTTGCCAGAAGAAGTGACCACCGCACCCGCGTGAACCTCACTAGCAGGAATCTCTTCAGCTGGTGGGTGCGGAGTGGCTCTCACTTCAGTCTGTGGTTGAAAGTCTCTTGTGGCCTTGGATCTTCTTTTCTTGCGGAACGGTAGAGGTGCGGGCATGCGGATCTTGACGAAAGAGCACTCAAAAGGACAGTTCCATTCAGCTTTGTTGTTGGTGTTGTCGCAGCCTTGGCTGTTTTGTTTCTCTTGTTGGGACTTGCGACGTTCACATCGCTTCACACACTTGAAGAAACGGGCCCTGCGCCTAGGACAAATTGTGTCATGGATCTTCTCGATCGAAAGCGCATTGCTTCCCTTGAAAGGAAGCAGCTGAAGCCGCAGCTTCTCAAAACATCCAATGACGACATTGTTGACGAGTAGAGTCAAGCAAGCGAAGGCCGCCGCCCATAAAAACAACACAGCCTCGGTGTTATGTACTAAAGGGAATAGCCCAGTGTTAGTATCATCTTGTATGGATGCGTTAAAGGCTATCATCTTGATGGTTTCTTTGGGTTGTGGTCCTTTCCGCTTGGAAGTCAGTAGGATGAGTGATGAGTGAGTCTTGACTTATTGCAAGATCCTTTGGCATCAAATAATTCCAATCGTGCGACGTGCCACGTGCAGAGCATGGTCCTTTGCCCAGCGCCCTCCCCTCCTTACCGCGTACAGTACGGAATCACCCATCCAGATAAAAGTTCTGGAAGGTCGCAAGCTTTAGCAGGCCAAAGACAGCCTTGCGCAACAGGAGGAAACGAGGGGAAGGCAGAGTCCTGAGCCTTCCACGTTTCATTTGCCACAACTCTACTCGTCCAAGCAGAGATGATGTCAAGTCATCATCATGCTGCTGCTACCTGGCCTTGTGGTGGGAGAAGTTTCAGCCCTTTGATTGATATGCGAAGACAAGCTACTGATTTCCAGTTGGTACAGTGTAGTGTGCTACCAAGGTACACCACAATATCTAGCTACTAGCAAGCCAGGAGAAAACAACATGGCTGGCACCCATGCAGAACAACTCTGAACCCGAACCAGTATTGCTTGTTACAATAAAGGACCCAAAGAAAAAATTTTATTCCGTGGGCTGAAGAACCTTTGGCCAGCTAGTTTCAGCGCATTATAATGGTACATGTATTATAGTGCTCAACTCAACCTGTCTTCTTCCAAACGAGGAGAAGCATTTTTCCGACATTCTGTTCAATGCCGGGTGCATTGACTATTGGCTCGCTGCTGTCAATAAGTTCCAGTCCTAGACCTTCCTGCTTCGCGTGCTCTTTCATCGTCTCATTGCGTCCAAATTCTCCGTACTTGACGCCATCATGCTACAAGAATATCCCTCCTGGGGCGAGCATGAGGGAAGCTACTTTCATGGCTCGTTGCCACAGGAGAGGTGCTCTGTATCCAACTTGAGTCATCAATGAAGTACATGTGACCACGGCACATTTACGGTGTAGGGTCAATGCGGGTGGAGTGGCAAACCATGTACCTGTGTCTTCAAGGTCGATTTCCAGAGAACGATACACCAGAATCTCGGCAATTGATTTCACTTCCATGCTAAGCAAATTCGTAGCCTTCAGACTCATTGGTTTGTTGTTGCCATCCAGTGAGACTCCCATCCGTCCTGGTGCATTTGGGTCTTTGTCGGTGATTGTGCCACGCTTGTTGTTGAATTTGTCGGACGAAAGGCCCACTAGTAGCTTGACTTGGTGATTGGCGTACAAAGGAAGCTGGTGGGCTCCAGCAGCCAGAAATCCTTTCCCACTCAGGTACTCATTCCCGCTCCGTGGATCGTCCAAAATTCTCTCATGTGTTTTCAGAATGCCGCTGGCTCTTTTAGATCGAAAGCCTTGTGTATTCATCATCTTCCAACATTGCAACTTGCTCTTCGAAAGAGTCTTGGAAGCGAGGGCTAACCTCAGAGCGGCCAGCGGGCTCCTGACATTTTCTTCTCCAGGATTTCGCCATTCGCTAGGGAACCAGTTGAGCACTCTGGTAGCAGTATTGCTCGAATGAATCGACCGGTACATGTATTCGAATGAAAAGACACCAGTACCGCTGGCCAAATCCAGTGCATTTTCGGCGGAACAGGAAGGATCCAAGTGCTTTCTCTATGGCAAAATACTCCTCATGTTTCATCCATCCCAAGGGTGCAGTCTTGAGCAAATTGTTCGTGTCAATGAGAAAGTTGCCTTGCTGCAGCATCTCTTCGACCTTGGCTTGCGAAATGTTTTCAGCCGTGGCCAGTGCCGGCACATTTTGGATGACCATTTGGAATAGAATCAACAAGTAGTCATCGTTCTCCCTGTCATAGGCTGCCTCCCACTCCTCTTTGGAAACATCTTGCACATGGCACATGAGAGGGATATAAAACTTTAGCATCTCTCGTCGGTCTTGCATTCGTTGGTTCAATTCGACCGCTTGTGGGTCACCACCCATCTTGGCAAGTCTCGTTTTCTCTTCGGGCGAAGTACTGTCCAATCGCTGGAACATTTCCATTTGTTCTTCAGCTTCCTTCGTGTTGCTGTAACTCCAGAGCTCCTTCAATTCCACACCTTCTCCAGTACTGGCAGACTTCGCCGCCGAAGTGTATTGGAAACAACATTTCTTGTACTTCTTTCCAGAACCACATGGACAGGAAGAGTTGGGCTTGGGTTTCTTGTGGTTGTCGCCATTCATCCTGCAAGATTTTGTTTCAAGCTACTAGTAAGTACTGGTAGCTAGCTAGCTAGTATGGTGATGTTGACATACAGCTGTCCTATCATACTCGTACCGTACCGGTATGCATACATGTACTGCGATAGAGAGGGTTCTCTCGGTAACACAACGAATGACAAAATAATATCTTTCAAGTCACGGTGGGCGACGCCAGGCAGCAATGCTTCCTTTTCCTTTTCCCTCACACACTTCAGGAAGCAAGCTTTATGCCAGCCAAGTTGTTTGGCATCTAGAAGCCCAGAACAAACTGAACGAAGGACTACCGGTACAACTGCTTGATTGCAAGGATAATCTGAACAAAACAAAACGAAAGAAGATTGCATGGGATTTGAAGGAGGTTCAGTCTTTCTTGGGGCAGTGTTCTTCCACTTTGAGTAAGGATGCCAAATCCATGGCTCCCGTTACAGGTATCAGCTATGGTTTTGCTAGACTTCAAACTGCAGAGAAGAATCGCAACCTGAAGGCTACCCGGCTTCAGTTACGAGGTGCATCTTCCACAACTGCACGGCTTCCGCTACATGAACTTTCTTCCTCTCCAAAGCAAACACCAAACAAAGTTGCTAGAAAGTCTCCTCCAAAGTCTGTCCACCCTCCACACCATCCAATAAAACACTTTGTCCTCTGCCTGCGGATGAAATGGAGTACACTCGTTGTGAGTTTCTTCGAATCATTACAGCTTACCCCAAGAGTTCAGGGAAAAGAGCTGCCATAATGAATGAGGCTATTGAAAGAAAGTGGATTCCAGTTGGGCAACAAGCAGTTTGGAAAGTGCTGCGGCAACTTGAAAAACACATTACCTCTGGTGAGACCTTGGATACCCACCCCGATGCGAGGTCCATGGTTTGCAGCAAAAGGTGGCAAGCCCTATTTGGATATTGATGAGGTCGGCACCATTGCCTCTGGGCTGTGTACCAACCAAGGCAGTTCTTTAGGATACGGGCAGATTGAAACTTCAATCGCCAAAACCAGAAAGAAACGTCTTGAGGACAAAGGCTTGCATGTTCTTCTGGAAGAAGTTTGCACTCCGAGCAAAGACACTGTGAGAAATTATGGTGGAGCCTTGGCTATGCTCTCTGGCAACAGCTGTACTTCTTCCAAAGTTGTCCATAAAAAACCAACCAGAAAAACTGCTGAAAACTCCATACGCTCAGCCCTGGATTTCGCTGGTGTTGTTAGCTCCACTCACTATATGATAACAGAGAAAGAGATTCCAGAGGTTAGGACATACCTCAACGAGAAAGCTACTGCTTCGGAGAAGAAAATTTACAATACTATTAGCGATTTGCACGATGGAGCACCCTTACTACCAGTGAAGAAAGCATTCATCCTTTCCTCAGATGATACAACTGAATGGCTGGTGGAAGGAATGAACAAGTACAATATCCACAAGTTCGATACACGATCTCTCTACCACTCTACCAACGAAGCCATGGCAACTGAAATCCGAGTTAAGCTCAGTATCACAATGACTGCAGCTGGAGTTACAGCTCCCTTGTTTATATCCATCACAGGTCTGACTGATAGAGAGCTTGTTGATCAGGACGATAACGATTCTGGTGTCATTGTTTTTGAAATTCCCGGTCTCTCTATCGGAGGTGGTGGAGTTACAGCCAGCAACAGAGATATTGGATATCTTGTATTGTTGCAACAAAGGACCCACAGAGTTGTGGGCTGAAGAACCTCTGGCCAGCTAGTTTCAACCCATCATATTGCTAATAGCTACTGGGAAGGAGATATGATACTTTGAAGGCTACATGATCACTGTGTAATGTGCATTGCGCTAATAATAGCTCCATTTTAGTCTAACGAAGTGGTTTTGACACCAAATACAAGGAGCTTTCCTTTTAAAAAGAACAATTCAGTATCCAGGAAACAGGAAACTTGACCGGGTGATCCTTGTCTTTGCAACACGAATCTTGGGAAAATCTAAAAGCGTGGACCCAGGGAGCAATTTCAAACTGCCCCCTCTCCAACGCAGGGAAGTCAATTGTCGTCGCAACTTAGCTGAGCGCTGCAGTCTTCTCAACTTTGGCAATCAAATCCTTGTCGTTGCACTCTTTTTTCAACATGGCAACAACCAGCTTGGTGGCTTTGACAAAATCTTCTTTGGTTTTGGTTTCACCAGCCAAGTAGGCCTGGCGATTCTTGATATCTCTAACGAACTGTTTGTTCTGGCGATTAAACTGGTTCGTAGTATCTTCCAACTGTGAGGAAGCACTCATGTCATTCATGGCCACATCATTCTCTTCTTTGGTGATCCTCATATCCCGATCTGTGGCCATCTCCAGTTTGTCCATTTGGGCTCTGGCCCTTGCTTGGCAGTCCTCAGAGAGCTTCCAGGCATCATCAGTCAGCTTGTCTGATGACTGCTTTTTGCGCCATTCACTCTTGCCAATGATGTCAAGGATTTGAAACATGGCTGTTTGAGCCTCAAGGCGCTGGTCTGCCATATCCAAGTACACTTTCTGTGCCTCATCACGTTGGTTCCTCAGCAATTTGTTCTTTTCCACTTCATCATCGTATTCCTCCCTCAACGATCTGTCCATTCCACGGCGACCGGAACTTTCATCCATCATCATCTTTTGGGTTTGCTCGCTATTAATAGTAGAGTAGTCAAGTACGTGTAGAGGGTTCTTCCTTCCCAATGAGGAGACTCGGTTTTTGTGTGAGTTGAGTTGCTGACAGAAAAGAATAAAGAATGGAAAAAATGATGGTCCACTGGATCGCTCGAAGAAATCTTGGCGGTGTCTTGCTCTTAATTCCCGTCGGGATCCGCGATCCCTAAATGAACCAGTGAACGGTGATGTGAGTTTCACGCACGATGATCCCGCAAGTACCGGTATCTTTCCTCTGGTTGGCTCTGCCGGCAACTCCAGCACGAGCTTGTGGTTGCTTGTTGGAGCTAAGCAGTGCACCCCACCTTGTGCTAAAAGCTCCTACAAAACGGGTTGGCCACTTCTTCGTTCTACTGGTACCACGCATGGCCCACCCGGCCTTCATCTGCTTTCCTCTTTTGGTGTCGGTATTCTATTGAGCTAGCTACTAGTACTAGCTTGTCCTGGACGGTCTTTCTCTCGTGGACCCCAAACGTTACATGGTAATAGTTCCTCAGGGATTTTGTTTCTTGTGTGCATTTATTTGTCATTTGCACTGGTACCAGGTATTTGCTTAGCTGTGGTCTCCTTGCCTCCAGCACAACCTGATACTTGTAGTACTGGCACTCCGGATGATACCAGTACTAGTACTGGGACACTGAGGAAAGAACTACCGGTGCCTGTTTCGCCCATAGAAAGGATGAATTGCGTAGCTATTGCCTTTTGGTACGAATTGATTTGCTTTCAACTTAGAATCTCCCACACATTGTATCCAAGCAAAAATTAGCACCCTCTGTACTATCTATGTGATGCGGAAGAATGCGTGAGTTGCTGACTGCCCACCCAGATCCGGCTTACCTCTTCACGAGTCATTCGAGTCAGTGTCGAGTCTCGGCCGAGTCGAGTCGAGTCGAGTCAGTGTCGCATGTTAACGAAGCATGTTTGGTCGCTCTGCTGGCTGTTTTCGGACTTAAAAGGGACGACGGCACATCAAGCACTAGCCAGTATGGCATACCGGTAACCAAGTTCATGTAGAAAGCCTCGGGTCTTGGCCATTAGCGGCTTGAATGGTATGCGAGCGGCGTTTGGAAGAAATAGAGGAAGACGGCGGAGGCAGCAGTCGTAGTCACGTTCATTTGCAAATTTGCAATCAAGTTACATGTACCGTATTACCAATATACAACTGTAGTCACATGATAGAGGGTATCAGTCTTAGGGGAGTTGTATCGACTGGTGGGACTTACCTCGTAGTGATAGTAGTGAGTTCGCCCCCACTTAGGCTTTTAAGTATGGGTATCCTTTATTGGGGTATGGTAATACAATAAGACTTTTGAGGGTATTTCGCCGGGGAAAACCAGTCATTTGAGGGTATCCAATGCTACTGAAAATCGCATTGGTAGTTGCATCGGCAACCCAAAATACAACTTTTTGCCTAAGTATCTTTTTGGCAATCGTGCATAAAATACAACCCAGTCACACAAAATCGAACTCATCGTTCCGCGAAACTCAAAGACTTAACGATCCGGAACCTCTGTCATAGCACAAAGTGAGGGTAAACCTCCCAAGATCCGCTCGATCCAACTGCCGTATCCCGTAGTACACAGATTTACATGCCGACTTGGCCGTTGGATTGGAGGCTGGAAGGAGTACCTCCGATCGATATCATTCTTCATAAATTTGGAGATCGCTACTTGATAAGCGAAAGCTCTTGCTATTTTGTTACCGAAGCAAGTCGCTCTTTTGTTAACTCGCTCTTTTGTTACTCGCTCTTTTGTTACAACCTACAATGGCGAGGAAGCGCAAGTCACTTGATCAGCAGTACCGGCCAGCCTTGCCAGGTTTATGGTTGGAAGCAGGCCGGCAGCACATAGATAGCAAGAGGACTTTACACAGGTACGTTGCTTCCTGCTTCCCTCCTTCGCCAAATCTGTCATTTCGGTCGCTCCACGATTCTGCCGCTCACTCACACCATGGTTGCTTTCTTCATTTTTCTAGGACCAGCTCCTTGCCATTACACCACTGATGTCGCCCGGTTCATGAACTTCCTTGCTATGGGAAGACCAACCCTGGTCCCAATGATCGTCCCACCCAAAAGAGATCTTCCACTCTTGAACAGTACAAGAAGGCCATCAGCCACTTCCATCCAACAGGCATGCACCATGGGCGGTTGGTCCGAATGTTGGGAATCCAACTCGCTCCACGAACGTCAATGAAGTGATCAAAGCTGTGAAGAAGGCGGAGGTCAGGAAGCAGGAAGGAAATCCAATGTCAAGCGAGATCTCAAGCTTCGAGAATTCCGCAAGACCATTCGGATCCTGGAGCGTGATGGAGGTGCCAACATTGACCTCACGATCAAGACTCCAACATGATGAAGGTTCAGTTCCACATGATTGGTCGAACTGATGATCTGACGAACATGGAGACATTGGACTTCCGAAGCCACGCCAAGTTTCCAAACATCGCTCTCCAAACCAGGTATCCTGGAGCAAGAACGTCCAGGAGGAGCGCGATTGTCCTGACCAAATTTTGCTGGGTGCCGCTGACCCTGACTTTTGCGTCCTGATTGCCTTGGCTATTTGGATCGAGACTCGGCTTGAGAGGGGACACGGTGATTCCAAGTTTCTGTTTGGCCATTACCGTGTCGACGATGAAGAAGCGTTCCTTGCCGCCATTGAGGCTCTGGACAACGACGAAGAGCTCGACGAGACCAACATTGAGACGGAGCCAGATCGAGTCACGCCTGGTACCAACGCGTCTTGAAGAAGGCTTGGAAAGACCCTGAGTTCGTGTAGCTGGCCAAGCAAGTGCAGGGTAGCCTTGGTACCCACAGTCTTCGAAAGCTGCCTCCAACCTATGCAGCGAGTGTGGCATCACCCAAGCCGAGAATGAGGCTCGTGGTCGCTGGAAGGGCGAGAAGAATGGCCATATTGTCCATGTCTACATTGGACTGGAACAATTGCCGACCGACGCCAAGGTTGCGGGAACTCTTGCTGTTGGAGGCCCCGTCAAGTACTCGATCAAGATTGACAGCGGTGTTGATCATGGGTTCATTGGCGAGCATGTCTGTCCTTCCCTTTGTGACTTCTTTGCCGACGACCCATCCAACAACCTACCGATGGTGCTTGGTCCAGCTTGCTTTGGGCTGCGATGGAACCTGGCTTGGAGCATATGATGCCGGCAGACATTCGCAACCGCATCCAGACCGAGTATGCCCAGCTTCGGACCACTTTGGATGAGGATCCTGGGGCCGACTACAACCCAGTCGCCAAGATCCCTCTGACAATCTACAAGGTAGCCAATGCATTGCACATTACTGAGTTGGCTCCCACCGCCCAGGTCCAAGCTGGTGCTGAGCCCTTGGTTGGAGGTGCTCCTGGTGGTGTAACATGGAACAGCTCAACCAATTGCTTGCTCTTCAACACAGACTCAGCAGGCAATCGAGGAGGCCCAGCAGATTCTTGCACAGGACATCAGCTCCTTGAGGGGCTATGTTTCGACCAACATGGCCATCGTGAACAAGAACATTGGGAGGATCAACCACTTCAGTTGATCGCGAGGGGTGGCGGTGCTCCAAGGCTTCCGCTTCCTGGTGCGGCTGGCGTTGGTGGTGGTGCTGCTGCAGCGGGCGTTGGTGGTGGAGCCGGCGGCGGTGGTGCTGCTGCAGCGGGCGGAGGACTTCCCCCACCACCACCACCGAGTCCTGGGCGTTTGGCCCGTCCTCCTGCCGCAAGGGCCCCTACACCCGCTACCCTGCCAGCCCAGCTTTCGAAGAAGCCTTTCAACCTCTACGAGCTGTGGACGAGTGGATCAAGGGCCTGAATGGCAACAAGGCCGCATGCGAGTTTACTGCTCGTGAGCGCGGCCGCGTCAAGGACAAGTTCTGCCGCCGCAAGCATGTGTGGGACTGTGTTATTCGGTTGATGGCCAAGGGCTTTGATTGGAGGGCTGCGGTCGACCGCATCTATGCACCTACGGGTGGCTTACGGTCACCCAGATCATCAACAAGTTCAAGCACGACAAGAAGAATCAGCCCACCGGCATCCACCCACGCTTGCGTTGAGCGAACTGCCTTGGTGGTGGCACCCAGCCTACAGCGCGATCCTGCTGTAGGCATAGCAAAAACAAATTTTATATGTTTCATTTTAGTTTTAAGAATTTTTTGTGGTTACTGGTTTTCTTGTTGTGTTTTTGTTATCTTGTTTATGATCTGAGCGAGTTTGTCTTTGCCGTTCGTGGACTTCGTTCCCAGGACTTTGCGAGTTTCGAGCGACTTGCGATCTTTTGCTTGGATTGACTTCTTCTTCTTCTTGGAGCGAAATCGAGATTCCGTTGACTTAAAGATTCCGTTCCAGCTTGTATGCAGGATTCCGTCCTTCGTTTATACCAGTATCGATGTTCCAGTGAGCGAGCAGGTTGGAAGGTCGAGAAAGGTAGAAACACCCACAAACATAAGGAAAGACAGGGTAACACGTAGAGCCTGGTACTCCATGTACACGGTTGTATTCCCAGTTTCAAGGGGGGCAGATACCTTTACCGTATCAAACAGTACCTTTAGTTTCTGCGTTGGGCGGGAAATGGGCCGGGAGGTTCAAGCACTTCTAAGAATACAAATGTTTTTAAAAAGTGCACCCTGTTGTAGTAGCTGTTGACTGTCGAGAAAGTTCGAAAAGCAGCAGTAAAGGAGGCATCCTTGGAAAAAGGTTGAGTGAGCTGGCCATGCGCAAATCTCATTATCATAACAATACATCCGCTATCCACTCACCCTCGCAGGATTTCTGCTTGCTACCATAGAGGGAGGTAGTAAGGCAGGTGCGGCGGCAGTCTCATCCAGGAATTGCTGGGTTCTTCGTTCTTCAAACGTCGTTCTAGAAGCAAAATCAGCACTCCGTGGGTTGTAATGCTACTAATACTATTAATAATACATTTTTAAAATCTCAGCCGTGCAAGAAAATCAAACTTCTAAAGGAAACCAAACTGAAAGAGGTTTTCTGGCATGCGCAACTGATTTCAAAGGCTCACAGCACCCAGGATCCATCCAGGACAACAGTTGCACTTTCATGCAACCACATGCAACATCCATCTTTGCTGACAAATGAACCAGGAACAATTTCAAATTATCCCTCTCCATTAAGCTAGCGAATTGTTGATTGTTGGTGGTACTAGCTGCTCAGCTGAACCCAGCTGTTTTCTTCACTTTCTTGATGAGATCCTTGTCATCACACTCTTTGTTCAACATCGCAATGACCTTCTTCGTGGCTTTCACAACGTCCTCTTTGGTTTTGGATTCAAAATCCAAGTAGTTCTGACGGTTGTTGATATCACGCTTCAATTGTTTGATTTGACGGAGATACTGGTTTGTGGTGTCTTCCCATTGACAAGAAGCGCTCATGTCGTTCATTGCTTCTTCATTCTCTGCTTTGCTGGCCATCATCTCACGATGAGTGGCTGCCTCCAGTTTGTCCAGTTGAGTTTTGGCTCTTGCTTGACATTCCTCGGAAAGCTTCCATGCATCATCAGCCAGTTTGTCTGCTTTCTGTTGCTTGCGCCATTCACTCTTCCCAATGATGTCAAGGATTTGAAACAAGGCACTCATTGCATCAATGCGCTCATCGGACTTCTCTGTGTAATCCTTTTGTACGTCATCCAGTTGACTCTTCAACTTGTCGAACTCGGCCTTTGCTTCATCGAGCTCCTCCCTCACGGACTTGTCCATTCCTGAACGACGTCTAGAGCTGCTATCCATCATCATCATATTGTGTAGTATAGGTATTCCTTGTTCCTTGGCTTTTTGAAAGAGCTTTTTGTGTTGTTGTTAGTTTTGTGCTTGCTTCACAGAGTTTGGTATTTCATGACAATGTTCTGAATTGAATCGAATCGCCTCATCAGCTCTTGGATCTTGGAGGGTCCTTGGATGCTCTTGGAAGTATCTTGGTGCTTAATTCTTCGCTTGCACCCAAAAACCAGTTTTTAAATGACTGTCACACACTAGCTAGCTAGTACGGTAGCTACTAGGCAGGTAGCCAGTGACCAGTAAAGCCAGTCCTGGCCGTGCTTTTGGGTTTGATCATGATACGTGTCTATCCATGGTTGAACGGGTGCCGCTGATAAAGTCGTAATTGCTCTCTGGCTACTAGCTAGCTAGCAGATAGAGGAGAGGTAATGGTGCGGTACCGGTGGCACTACGGGCACGATGTTTCCTGGGATCGATCTTGGAGCGGGTACTCGTACCCATTTGCTCTTACGGGAAATGGCACTGGGAATCCAATCATCCAGTAGATCCTTAGGTTCTTCCCTACGGTAACATGGTGCCCTCGCTCTTTTACTCGTCCCTTGTTCCTTCCAACGAATTGCGACCGGCTTTGCGAACAACTTGCTTTACTGTACTAGAAATTTGCCTCTGCTTGGCTGCACTGCGGTCAGTGAGTCGAGTCTGCGTCTCATACCGCATGTTGTATTTTTTAATGCATTCAATCTTTGGGCTCCAGATGGCCTGCCTTTGGAACGCGTCAGCTATCAACGAGCGCATCATAGAAACTTCATAATAGTAGTGTAGATAGAGACCAGATGAGGATGCATGGCACGTAGACTACATGTACCCTACCGTACCGTACTGGCAAAACAGCAAGCTGAGCAGCAACATATACTGGTACCGGTAGAGGAGCATTATGAACCAGTACCGTGCCGCAGTACGGTACCTTGGAGATCCTCCAGCCGTTCGTTGGACGTTTAATTCGTGAGGTCACCTCACGATTTAAACATAGAAGGGGGTCTGGGGGTGGCTCGTGCAATTTACTTTGGCTCTTTTGAATAGTGTCAAAGAGTACAAAAGCTGATTCTGCAATTAAGAGGCCTTCTTGAAGCCATTTCAGTGGGTTAAAGCATGCACTAGTATTTATTAGGGATTGGGTAAAGGGAAATACTGCTGCCTACTTTAAACCATAACTGTTGGTTATGGTTTGAAGTGTACCAAGAGGACTAGATGATTTAACACAAAGTTTCAGTAAAGATAGTAAGACATTCTAGATTAATTCAAGGATTTCTTAGGAATACAGAGGATTACAGAGGAGAAGCCTCGCTTAGAAATGTATAAGC
This sequence comes from Seminavis robusta, assembly GCA_903772945.1. Classification (NCBI taxonomy): domain Eukaryota; phylum Bacillariophyta; class Bacillariophyceae; order Naviculales; family Naviculaceae; genus Seminavis; species Seminavis robusta. Next base: position 89,927 of record CAICTM010000208.1, read on the forward strand.
CCTCCTCTTGAAGATGATAGAGGTGCAGCTGTGTCTGTTCAAGCTGGTTTGGAAACTGAACAAACCGGCCAGTCTGTATTTCTAACAGCTGGTCAGACCAGCAAAATACAGACCGGCCAACCTTAACGTTGCACATAAACGATTGTACTGGTCCGTACGGCTGGACTAATACGGTACAAGCAGTGGCTGCGGAATTAGATTTATTGCCACTCTATCAAGATGTTATTACTAGTACTCCTTTTGAAGAAGGCTCCACCATGACAAGCTCCTCTTGTTTGACCGGTAGGCTGAAAACAGCGGCAGGACGACGGATCGAGGGTACAAAAATCGTGAACGAAATCGTCTGCAAAAGCTTCAGGCTGGGACCTCAGCTTCAGGCTGGGACAACAACTTCAGGCTGGGACAACAACTTCAGGCTGGGACCACAGCTTCAGGCTGGCTAGGACCACAGCTTCAAGCTGGGACAACAGCTTCAGGCTGGGACAACAGCTTCAGGCTGGGACAACAGCTTCAGGCTGGGACAACAGCTTCAGGCTGGCTGGGACCACAGCTTCAGGCTGGGACAACAGCTTCAGGCTGGGCTGGGACAACAGCTTCAGCCGATTCTTCACCGCATGATTAAAATTCCATCAGGCAGTTCCTGTATTTTGCGTGTGAATGCACTACGCTAAAAGCTAGTGTAAAGATCTTTCGAGTGTTTTGAGTTTGAGAGAATGAAAGTTATGAGAGAGATTAGAAAGCTATGAAAACTAATCAACGAGAGAGATCCACAATCAAACATCCGTTTCAAAGCAAACCGGAAATACTCAAGGAACGTCGCCACGACTTATCCAGAAAAACCGATAAGGAGAACACGGCACGTGTCCCTCATCAACACCATGTCAACGATACTATGATGTTCATCAGTATCAGAACCGTTACGGTCACCAAACGCCAAAGGTCCTACCACACAGACCGAGTCATAACAATGGCACTGTACGGCTCCGAACTACTACCGCCATAGCGGCACAGTCTACCAGACTTGGAACATAAGGTATTTTCACCCATACAAGGCCTGATCCCCTTGTAGGATGCCATCGTGGACGCACATGTCTACATCCAATCTCGGAAAGTGCCCCGCACTTTAATTCATATGTTCTCCTGTCCGACTGATGTTGTGCCTTCCGTGACCCTTGTCAGGGGGCGAATGCAATACACGGCTCTTAGCCTTATTCGCGACTCGATCCTAGATGGGTTTGAGTTCGACTCATGACTGAGTCTTTCGTGAATAGTCATTGAGACAGGGTTCTCATGACCGCTAGTCATACTAGGTCGATGATGAAACATCGCGCTAGATATTTAGCTGGCGTGGAGAGATTCCACGTACTAGATAAATGCTAGACGAATCTTCCACGCGTTCCGTTTTTGGATCGTGGAGTGAGTAGGATCGCTACCGCAACCTACTCTATCACACTCTCAGTCTCCCGCGGGAGTTCAGATCTAAGATCC